>JAPMOR010028118.1:0-18332 GCA_026543865.1 Argiope aurantia
TTACCATGGTCGCTCTTCCGATCTCAGCGACCATGGTATATATATATATATATATATATATATGATTTTCATTTTGTATTTTAAATAGTACATTCCAAATAGCGATAAATAAATAATAAATGCAATATAACTTTTTAAAATATTTACCTTCGAGATTTTTTCATACGATCTTTTCCAGTATCACTTTCTTATTCCCTTTACTGTATTAAACTCAAGCGGTTTTCGCAAGCCCAGTTTCGTCTGCTCGCCTCACTACTCTACTGCATCTGCAAAATAATGATTTCATTATTGAACTTTTTAATCATTGCATATTTAAAAAAAGGCTCGATTTCTTATTAACTATAGTCTCATTTCTCATTTAAAAAATATGTTTTCATCAATTTGCTGAAATATTTTCTTTAATTTTAATTAATGAAAAATGACGAATATGGTAGTTTCATGGGCAGAAATGAAATTAATTACTGTAATTGAATTGTAAAGGAAATAAATGTGCTGCTTATCCATAAATTTTATTGATGGCAATATTTATCTAAAAATTATATTAACAGCTTTTAATATTTGTTTGAATTATTTCCCTTTCATAATTTAATTTTTAACTCCAACAAATAGACATTAAGAGTAAACATTGAAACTTTAAATTAACTAATCAATAAAGATAGTGCGTTTTTAAAGAAACTTATGCTGTTACATGTTTACACGAACTAAATGTCTGATTTTAGGGAATAGTTTGAAACTTGGCTGCTCTAACAAAATAGACTATTATTGTTTTTAACAATATGAATTAAATGTATCCGAAAGTTTATTTATGCTTTAAATGTAACCATATATATGTATATATATAAAGAGAGATAGAGAAATTTAATATCAAGAGAAAGAAAATGAGTAATTATAGTTTAAAAATTATTTTTTTTATTTAAATCATTTGTATTTAGATTTATTGTGAGAATTTTTTTAGCTCTTTAAGCTTTCTCGATTTTGGCTTAATTCAAGATTCTTGATAGATAAAATATTTTCTATACTTTTGTATGTTAATAAAAATGTGCGTGACAAAAAATTTTATAAAATTTTAGCAGATAAAAAGTGTTGGCTCTAAAGTAATATTTCTCAAAAAGAAAATCATATTTTTCAGCTACATTCGCTTATTCAATCTTTTTACAATATTATAACATTTTTTTTTCTTTTTCTGTGCATATAACTTTTTTTATTTCAAAATAATTTTATTCTAAAGGAATGGATTTCTCGCATTGAAGCTGTAAAAAATTAAATGATTTTTTTTTAAATTATCAATAACTTCACATAAATTTAACACTCCGAGAATAAAGCAACGTTTTTTGGCGAAAGAAATCTATTCAACCACACCGGACGAAGATAGTTAACGACAGTTACAAATCAATTTTAATGCTCCTCTTCCTTAAAAAAAATGTGCTTTCAAGCAAAATGAATTTATCCTATGCAATTTTATATGTCAAAATGAAACATTACATGCAGTTTTGCGAAATTTCTTAGCAAAATAATACAGGCAATTTAAAAAAGTATCATACTTCCATAGGAAACGTGCAACAAAATATGATATCATTTTTAATGACATCTTTCTCCTCCTTCCTATATTAAAATAGCTTATTTGAATTTTTCCAGCATTTATATTTTTTTCCGAAAAGAAATTTAAGCTTAACAAAGTAATTGTGTTTTTTTATATATTATTAAAATAATAAATTAAATTCTAATCTAATCTTGAATTTTTCCGTCAATTATGAATAGAAGGTTTGATATGTATGAAGATTCAACTACGTAAATTAAATGTTATTTACAAACATCTTTAAATAAATAAATAATGTAAAGCATCAATACATTACACTTTTAGACTACAGATACTTTATATCAATTTTTTATAAATTTGCAAGAGGTGTCATTTTATTAAAAGCGAAATACATCTTCAATAAATGTAATAACGTTAAATCATTTATTCAGTAAATTATCAGCATGCAAAAGCCAAATATTTTGTACTCGAATATGTAAACAACATATTATATATACATTATATCAATAAGAGTGTCGTGGCTGGTTCGTGAGTGCTTTGAATAAATAGGCAAATAGAAAACTTAATAACAAATTTATTGCAGATTCATTCGAGTTACTCTGCTCAGTAACTTCTTCTTCTCCAAGAGCAAACACTCGAATGACCTCACTCTTTTAATTACACTCGCTCTAGTTGTCTAGCGCCATCTATGGACGTTTATTTCCCAAACGCTTCAAAATCCAATCACTACAAAGAGATCGAATGTAATAAATGTCGAGGTATTCAATTAGTTTCAATGAAAAAATTTAGATACACCTGAAAAAATGTATAGTTTTATTATCTTTTTTAGTCATTAATATTGAAGAATAATTAATTTACCTTTTATTAGCTCCTCCTTTCACTAACAAATTTCCAATAATAAATGAGCTAAATAAATTGGAACAGGTAATTTAATATTCTTTGCCAAAACCTAAGTTCCTTCAAAGATAATTTCTTTCTTCCATTTTCATGCAGGTGGTCTTAAGATACTTATGGATTGTAAAAGGGTGGTGACAAAGTTAAAAGAAATATGAAATAAATGGAATGCATTTCTTTCAATAGATATAAAAACGTCCAATAGTATTCATTGCTACTCTGTTTTATATTTAATTTCTGAAGTTAGTTTCCTGAGTTCTAAATAAAAAAATAAGTTTTAATTTTTTTTCAATTTAACTCAGTAAAAGATTTGGCAAATACTATTTGAAAGGCTTCCATATCGTTTATTTAATGCTAGAAGAATAAGGTTGAAATGTATACCTTTAATTGAAAAAAAAGGAGTTACTATAACCTGCTCTAAGATCGAAACGCTTCCTACGCTAAATAAATTTTGAAATGTTGGTATACTTAATTAAAGAAGAAATATTTTTATTTTGTATAAAGCAAATACATCTCTCATAAATCACATTTTCGCATGCAAATTAGAGCAACTAAAATGAATTCAGATAGTTCAATATTAACAAATTTATTTTGTAATAAATGACATTTAGCATACTTCATATAAATAATTAAAAGTATTAATAAAAATTCAACCTTATCAAATGTTTAATTTAAACTGTTCTTAAATCAGTAGCCAAATCAGTTCCAGCTAAAAAATAAGATTTATATTTAATTTGCTTTATTCTCTGAGATTTTTTTTATATTATCTAAATTTTTTACAAGTTAAAATATTAAAAAAATTTGGCAATACATTTTTAACGCTTTTTAAATTTATTTTCGACTGCAGAATATTTTGAATAAGATGGAAATGTTAATACTCTTAAAATATGTGCTAAAAACTGCTTTAAAGTATCAATAGTATTTCCAAAATAAACAACAAATATCAGCGAATAAAAGATCTAGAATAGGCTTTCAGATTCCAAATCTAATTTTGAGACGAAACAAACTGATGCCCCATTGTTCCAGGAATGACTTGCCGTTACTACGAAATGGAATTTTAAATCAGAGAACTTTTAGAATATCTAAGAGCCTTAGGGAAGTTCGGGAACGAGTTGCTTGCATGTCATGCAGCTAAATGTGCACGGAACGACATGGAATAACCACAAACAGTAATCTCTTTATCTCCAGCATAAACATGACCGTAGTTCTCAAATCTTTAATAATCTTTCCCATTTCTCTGGGAATATAGTCTTAAATATCATTCCTGCTTTGAAATATGCTTCTGGTAAATCAAGTCTTTTGCATTTTAGAAGAAAATAAATAAGGAGGAAATTCTATTTTGTGAGTAATTTGAGCAACTAAATATATGCTTCCCAGAGACACATTTTGCTTCTTATTAAAACAGAAGTTATTGTCAATGAATAAAAATAAATATTTTTCGAAATAATATATTAGATTGACTGAACTAGAATTTTTCATGAAACTGTAAATTTCTATTTAACTCAAAATGTCATCATCCAGTGATTTTTTATACCTTATACCTTTACTTCCATATACTGTCACCCCTACCGCCATGAAGGACACTTCAGACAAACCGATGAGAAGTTTCCGGAATGGTTGTTGATTATTGCCACTCTGGTTGGAAGAAATAATGTTGAGTCAACTACCACTTACCAATGACTTGACTTGCCTCTTACGGGAGGGGTTGTAACGTGGCCAGTGATGGCATTTAGGATTCAGTCTTAGTTTCGGCTATTAACATCGCGGTGTTCAGTCATTCATGTTTTTCCGTGTTTTTCCGAGGGTTCTGATAACTATTTATGGTTCTCATGCATAGTATTTTCGTTTTATTACTAAAAATTGTCTCTGTGTTATCAGTAATTATCTCTATAAAATTTACTTTAATCTCATGAAATGCATGCAAATATGGGAATAAACATGCTCAGTTTTCTTCTGTCTGAGAATGCATAGGCAAAAACAGATATGTCTTCTTAAATTATCTGGACAATAATTTAACAAATAACACTATAATTATAAAGCTATATGTCGGATACAAAGGAAGTCCGAAGTGTTTTGAAGAGCTCAATGTTTCTTACAAATAAATTAATTATAATTCGGAAGGAAGAATGCAATGTCTACTAAGATATCCACTATTTAGTGTGATGACTATTGTGTCATGACGTAAACTTTAGGTTCTCACTTACAATAATTTTCTAATTAAAATTTTTGCTTCTCAAAGTAATTTTTATATAATGTGTATAAAAAATTATTCATTGAGAATAAAAACTCGAAATTTTGAAAACTGTTTTAAATGTATTTTTATTATTAGAATTTTTGATTTAAATAAATGTTTTATGTGTTTCTGATTCACAGCTTACACTTAAAGGGATTTTTCGGGAATTAATTAAGAATGGCCGGAGAAGAACTATTGCAATCTTGTGATTAAATATCTGATATAATTCCTCAGATTGCTGACAATTATCATATTGCTTTCTAACTGGGCAAGAATATTTTTGAGAATATGAGCGATTGAAACAAATCATCAAAACATGTAGTAAATTGCTTTTCCCATCGAACGAAATAACTTAGAAATTGTCCCTTATGTAATGTTAGAAAACTTCTGCAATTAATTATCGATCGATTTTATCTTGAGGCAAAAACGGAGTATAAATTCTTTGTCACAGGCGCATCTCATTTTGCAAGCCATGTTATTAATTAAGTTAGTGATAAAATCAAAAATGACGGTGTTGTTATACGTATTTTCATTTATTTTTTTATGCGTCTTCATTTTTGTCCTAATACTTGAAGGACCCTTCCATAACAAGTATCGAGTTTCGATAAGCATATTAATGCTGATTGAATTTCCTGTTCCCCGGAATTGAAGTCAGACTCACTAATTGATTGCATCGATGGGTAGATTGTTTAGCTAAATGCACTGTGGATGAGAAAGCTTTGAAAATCAATCAATCAATAATGGGTAATCAAATAAATATTTTCATTAAATAAATTTAAAATAAATTTTATAAGTTTATTTACATACATAAATATAACATAACGCGGAAATTGCAATCTTTTTTTCAATCAATTTTTCTAGTAAAATTATGAGGAATTATTTTTACGGCTTTACTTTTTTATGATATTATACTAAAGAAATGGAAAAATAACTACTTTATCTCCAGATACAAGATATAGGCATTGAGAATATGTAAATTTTGAATAACTTTCAATGTTCTAAAAGTAGACATTTTACCACAATTTAGCGTAATTGAAAATGTATAACTGTCATCTGTGATAACAAACTAACAATCCCTTTTATTTCGGTCTTAGAATTAATTAGCAATACCAATTACATGAATGGAAGGAGAAGCTAATAAATTTCAGCAGGACGAACTAAAAATTCAATGTTCTACAAACTACAAAAGGAAACTTGGACAACTGTTTATAAAAGAAAGAATGTAGCCGCTCTTGTAACACAAACCATAACTGACTCTGGTGACGTCAGAGACAGCGCCCTCTGATGCCTTGCAGCAAAATGACTCAGTTCAGGTCAGGTGATGTCATGTGATGCTCTTATATATGTTTTAAAATTATTCCAAACATTTGTATATAAATTGTCAGTGTATAGCATAACCCGTAAATAAATAACTGTTAAATTAATTCGAACTATTTACTGAACCTTTTAACGACCCCACAAGAAAAATTATCGATACTAATTATAAATTAAACAATGAACAAATACTGAAAATATTTTATTTGTCGTCCACTGCTTATTATATCAATATCCATAGAAATATCACATACATCATCAACTTTTTTCCAAAATTAACATTATTACTTTTCATCCAATATATATCAACCAAATATTGGTCATCAAACATATAATGCATAATATTTTAATTTCCATATAAGTACATTTGAACTGCACATTTGTTATCCGATTATTCATATCATTTTACCTTTTTTGTACTTTGCTCTGTGTTTATTTATTCAATTTGCAATGTTTCAGAACCGGAAATTAGGCTGAGTTTTTTTTTCAAATAAAAAATTTAATAGATTTTAATAAAGAATATGCCTTTCCATAACAGTAATTTATATCTAATACCTGAGGAACTATCTAATAATTTTAATACTCATACTCGTAGTATCTATTTTTAATCATAATTATGCAAATATGCTTTGGAAACCAATTATTATTCGATTCACTCGAACGTTACTTTCATTTTCTTTCATCTTTATAATAATATTTAATAACATGGCTGATATACGTGTTTAATTCTTTAAAAAATGATTCTAGCTTTGTTAAGTTCAGAAAGTGAAATAATTTGACCCATTAATCCATGAAGATCTAATTAATCGAAGCTCTACGCCTAAATTATGGAGTCATCCAAGTAAATTATTTACATAAATTGTTTGACAACATAGACGTTGGTGCATTACAATTGCTAACACTGGAGAGTTCCGAAATAAATTCGCATCGAGTTAAAAACGTACATCTTAGTTCTTTTTTCGGATTGAAGCAATCAAAAAGAAATATTCAGATGGATTTGACAAATGTGGCTTGCAAAGACAGATATCTTTCAAAGCGAATATTCTGTTTCAAATTGAAGCCCATTTTTTTAATTTTATTCCAAAGATTTGCGTCAGTAACTCTCCAAGTAGTGTTTCCATGTTATATTTCCATTTTCTGTTTCCGAGTATGCCCATTCACGTCATGGATATAATACATATTTTTCTTTAAAATGATACACGATAAACTATTTTTTCATTTATCCAAACAAATAACTTTTGTGCCAAGAATTAGAGGTCCGTAAAACATGCAGGAATTAAAGTAAAGACCTGGATCAAAGGTTTAGTAATCGTTGCTACTTTTATTTACGATACGAGATTAAATTATCTAAAAAATAGCATTCAGCCATATATTTTTTGCGCTATTCCATACATTTTATTTAAGCTCTTCGTGATCCTCTATACAAACCATATGTTGATTTTTAACCTCAGGACTTTTCTTTTGATTCTGATTCTGAAAAATATCTTTAATATTTGAGAAGTAGTACAGTTTACAAATAAGCTAAAATTTTGAACATATATTTTAAGACATTTTTCTTTTTAAAATGTTTGTTCAGTAAACATGCAATATTTCCTGAAATGTGCAGTTAGTAAAATATTCTGAAGAGAATGCGGTAGCATAAAGCAGTTGAATTTGTTTCAATTTTTCTATTCTTTTATCTTGCTCGTTTGCTCGGTAGAAAATTTCAGATGTTTTATAAAGTTTATGTTGCTAGTAGATAAAAGGATGATTTCGTAGAAACGTCGCTTATATTGTTCTGCCGTTAGCAGGAAAATGGAAATTTATCTAACCCTTAACTGGGGAGGTGAAATTTTAGGACTTAACTGGGAAGGTGCGGTCTACGAGACCGCATTTCATTTACACTCAAATTAAATTTTCTAATGAATGTATTAATATGAGAAACTGCCAATATATTTTGCAGATATTTTTCTTGCTATATAGATATGTTTTAGAAATTTTTTCAAAATATATTGTCATTGAAAAAAGTAAATGCATTGGAACATGCATTTTCATTTCTAATTACATGTTACAATAAACAATATTCTTGAAAAAGCCTATTACTTTTTACTTTTTAAATCATTTTTATTTTTACAGTACGTGAAAGTATATAGAAGACAATATAATGTAAAATTCAACAATTATATTAAAAATTAAAAAAAATAAAATGGCAATGGGTAAAATTGGCCCTTTTTTTATCAGCTTGTGTGAATTTCATATCACGGTTTCCTAGGGCATTTCAAACATACATGTTAGAAACTAGTATAAAAATCAACCTATAAATCTATATATATATATCTTGGTATATTAATATATTTTATAAGTTTTTCAAAATACATTATCACTTGAACAATGGCTTATGTTTGAACATACATATCAAAATCAGTTCAATGCGAACTTTCATCGAAAAACTCTTCTATACAATTATCATTATCACTAAAATCACTTTAGGCTACATTTAAAAGTGTCTGAGGCACTGCTTCATAATAGGATCTGTAAACTGGATGATATTTCGGGCCTCAAGTTCTAGCGCCATCTGTTAAGCCTTGTTTATCGCTGGGATACTAACAGGGAGATGCGGTCTTAGAGACCACTCTCGAAGAAATAATTGAATTATTTAAAAAAAGCATCTGCTGAAATCGGTTGAAAAAGTGAACGTGTATTGAAGGTCACAAAACCGGAAGCTCCATCGCTAGCGGTCTCACACACCATCCGTCCCCAGTTACGGGTTAATATACAGGGTGTTGCCAAATTCGATCGACAAATTCAGAGTGGTGATAGTACGCATCAGGAGGATAAAGAATCGCCATACAACATGGGGTCCTAAACAACGTTTAATTGGTGAAAATCGCAAAAATATAGAGAATAGGAGAACTGTTGGAAACTGTAAAAAATTAATATAAAAATAGTAAATGGTGTTTCAATTATGATTTTTTTAAGTGAAAGCACATTCTTAAAAGTTTTTTTTTTCATGCTGGTAACAGGGGGATTTGATGATTTAGGGGTCTTAAATTACTCAAAACAAAAAAGTAGTTAAGAACCCATATTTACAAAAATATTAAAACTGGGAGAAAAATAAAAGCTTTAAAATGGAAGGAATTTTATATTCCAGTATTTGCACAAATATTGAAACTGGAAGAAAAATAAAAGCTTTATAAATGAAGGAATTTTATATTCCCAGATTTGCAAAAATATTAAAACTGGAAGAGAAATAAAAGCTTTAAAATGGAAGCAATTTTATATTCTATAATTTGATATAAGTGTGTATGGTGAGAACTGGGTAATTTTAAAGATATTCAAGAAAAACCAAAATGGGAACCGGAAAATATTGCTGCAACATCAAAACTGATATTAAAGGAGAGCGTTATCAAATTCGAAAGACAAATTCAGAGCAAGGAGAGTAGACATAAAGTAGGTGAAAAATCACCAGAAAACATAGGGTCACACATAACGTTTTTCAATGAAAATCACAAATTGGGTGGAGTTCGCACGCCGGATGCTTGATGCCACACGGGAAGATGCACAGTTTTTTGCTAGAGTTTAATTCTCAGATGAAGCCTGCTTTACGAAATAAGGTGCCTACAACGCGCACAATGCGAATACTTGGTCATTCGAAAATCCCCACATCACTATCTCGTTGAACGTACAGTACAAGTTCGATATTAACATCTGGGCAGAGTCATCTACTTGGACCATATTTTCTGCCCAAACGCCTCAGCGGCAAAAAGTATCTTGTTTTCGTTTCCTCTGGATTTATGGAACACCAACAATTTGGTTAATGAATTATGGAGCACCAGCACATTTTAGTTACATTCGTGATATTTGACTTGCTGTTTGCGAATGAAGTATAACGACAATCAAATATACAATGCTCATTAATAAATACTTGCTCGTTGCTTTTATTTTTCTCGAAAGCATGAAAAATTTATACCAGAAGGCTTCATCTCGATTACCTCGTTCCCAATCCTCGCATTCATAGGGCCATTCTCTACGCCGGACTCAATGTCTTTTCGATGTTTGTTCCAACGATT
This sequence comes from Argiope aurantia, assembly GCA_026543865.1. Classification (NCBI taxonomy): domain Eukaryota; kingdom Metazoa; phylum Arthropoda; class Arachnida; order Araneae; family Araneidae; genus Argiope; species Argiope aurantia. Next base: position 10,028 of record JAPMOR010028118.1, read on the forward strand.
TCCCTGAATAAAACTTACCTGCGACCCTATATTTTCTGGTAACTTTTCATCTACTTAATGCCTACTATCCTTCTAATTTAACAACGCTGTTTGAGAACATCGGTACTGATGTTGGAGCAATGTTTTCTGGTTTCCATTTTAGTTTTTCTTGAACATCTTTAAAACTCCCCAGTTCTCACAATGCACACTTATATCAAATTACAGAATGTAAAATTCCCTACATTTTCAAGCTTTTATTTTTCTTTAAATTTTAATAATTTTGTAAATATAGGTTATAAACTACTTTTTCGTTTACAGTAATTTACGACCCCCTAGATCATCCAGTCCGCAGGTTACCAGCACGAAAAAAAAAATTAAAGAATGCACTTTTACTCAAAAAAAAATCATAATCTAAACACCATTTGCTATTTTTTTAATTTTCAACAGTTCTTCGACTCTCTATATTTTTGCGATTTCACCCTCTAAACGGCGTTTGGGATCTGATGTTGTATGGGGATTCTTTATCCTACTGATTCGCTTCCTTACTATAAGTAGGAAAACTTTGTGTTCTGGATTATTTCCTAATGATAGGTATCATCTAGAGAATTCTAAACTAGTCTCCTGCTGCTACATCAAGCCTTTTTTGAGTATTGAAATCCTAACAAGATAATATATAGCTCATTTTTTACAATTAATTGCAGGAATAGAAAAAAACAAAGAAATTACTTTATTTCCAGACTAGTGAATATAAATTCATCAGCACAACTTATATTTTATATGAGGTAAAACATTATGAAACTTTCACAAAAATGTTTCTTAATTATTATTTAAAATAAAAGTCAGTAACTACAGAATGCTCGGTATTCAAAAACAGTTTCCGTTCAGTCCTTATGGATCATAAATTAAAAATCATGTTAAACATTACAATAGTTTAATGCAGACACTGTAAAAAAATCCAATAAATAACATTCTTGTTCCTTTCATGATTTAATCATAAACGATTAGCTTTAGAAATTTTCTTATATTTCACACATACAGCCTTGGTAATTCAAACGTGAAGCATCGTGTTTCAGAATTTTGAAAGTTTTTAGCAAATATTTTTGCAAAATTTTTTCGATCAATAATTCGAAAATATTTTAAATGATTTGAACTATTTTTTTTAATTGAGAATAAGTCTCTCCATAAATTTATCATTGCGTTAGATCATTTTTTGAAGGCCACCACCGATGTTTTGTAGCTTTTCTGAAATTCTTTACATAAGTTTCTTATTTCTTATCACAAAAGTAAACGTTATGAAATTTCATCTTTCTTAATCCATAAAAATCTCATAAAATCTATATATAATCAAAATAATGCACATTTATAAAAGTAATTTTTAAATACACAGCATGAAAGAAACCTCATTTGTTCTAATATACAAACATTTAAAGAAATAATAATTCTAACAAAATAAATTAACAAAATTAAATTCTAACAAAATCCCTATGTTTTCGTATTCATTTGCATAAAAACTGATTTTCTATTCTTATATCACTTGAAATATTTTTATTCAAGTTGGAATATATTTTCTTAAAACGTAAATATGTGCTGAATAACGCAAACAAAACTTAATTTTCAGTTATCATTTTATGAACTTCAACATTCCCTTTGAATTTCAACTTCGGTTCATAAGATAATACAACGTAAAAGAAATCATTGATGTAATTGTAAAATTTGTGTCTGTGTGTGTAACTAAGTAAAAGGATAATAATTTCCTTTTACTTAGAAATTTAATACAAATCAGAACACAATTTCATTTGTTATTATTTATGAAATAAAATATTTTGCTTCAATCCTGAAAATTAGACGCTATTTTCGAAGTCATGATGGATTATTTTGATCATTCCATATATAAAACGATGTCAAATTTTTAATGATTCATTTCATTTCCATTTTTTTTATTTTTTTTCTATTCTGTCATTTTGGAATGCAAATATGTTGGACTAAGTATATATATTTTTTATTTAATCCAAATGTCATGGCAATATTTTGCATTTAAATTTATTAAATATAGTGAACACTTAATCAATTAATAATACACAGCCAGAAGGTTATAAATTAAGCATAGATTTATTGGCATTTTTAAATTCATTAAATATATTATGCATTATTAAATAAATACAATATTGTTTAAATAAGGCAGCATGCATATTGCACAATTCTATTTGACAATTACATTTAAATAAATGAAATTAATTGCAAGGATGAATCTAATGCAACTAATGTTATTCTCTGTAATAATTCATTCGATTTTATTTTGTAATGTATTGTCAATATTACTTTAAATTAGTGTAGAATTTATAAAAATGATTTATACCATCCAATTTTCAGCTTGACTGCTGATGAAATTCACATAATTCATAATAATATTTTAAACAAGCTACATTATTTCAAATAAATTTTCGCGACAGATGTTTTTCAATAGTCATTTAAAAATTTAGATTTTCAGTATGCATTACACGCTTTATTTTAATTCTACAGTAAATTAATATATCATTGATAATTTCTGAAATGATAACTATTATAGTATGCTTGTTGATCTGATATTAAGTTCGTACATATGGAATTTTATAACTTATTGCGCAATATTTTCTTGATGAGCTTGTCTTCTGAAATTTTGTATATATAACAATATTGGGTGACTATATCAATATTTTAGGAGTTAATTTTCAAATAATTATTTAAAATAATTTAACTTCATTATGATTCCATAATTGTGATGCGACGTAGTATTGATTTTTAAAAGACAAAAAGATTTCATGATTCCGTAATATTTCTAACATTGAATTTCTTAGTAAAAACTGAAAAACTAGAAAAAAAATTGACACATTTTTTTTATTCTTTAGTATATCATTAAAAATTTCTTAATATTTTTTATCATTTATCTAGACAACATTTTAAGTGATAGTGTTAGAAGTTAACTCCGGAAATAAAAGCAAATTCAATGACCTTCCATTGTCAGTAAAAGCTGCGCATAGATTACATTACCAAACATCTGCATTTAAGAGCTTAAGTTAGAAAAGAAAGAACTTGCTTAAACTAGTCTAGAAGTTTTCTTATCTCTATTTTATTCTTTAACAGATGTGAAAAGCGTTCTTTTGGATAGAAGAAGCACTCAACTCTTCTGTCTGATCGATATTAATGAAAAAAAAAAACAGGTTGTCAACATTTATTAATCAAACGAATAATAGAAAATGTTATTATTCTGTGCCAACATTGAATAAACATGATAGATTACATTCTATAGAATTTGACCAATGTGTACTTCTAAAATACGAATACAGCATATGTGAAATTACGTTACATAGCAATACATGTATTATATATTAACATATTGAATTTTAGTTCAATTCTAAACACTTTAGTTATTCATAATATTACATTTTAACTTAGTGATAGTACATTAGTTATTAATGGTGCACATTTTCACATGAAAAGTGGTGCAAAGGAAGGATTTTTAACATACAATCATATTGGAAGTTCTATTGCATATTTTTATAAATTTCATTTTACGTATTAAAGCAAGAAATTTCTATATCTTGAATATTATGTAGTATTTACCTACACCTAAGAGACCAAGAAAAATAATTATAGGTGCTCGCCAAAATATAAATTGATTAAAAGGAAAATGAAGTAAGTGATAAAAATAAAATAAAAAAAAACTGAAGAAAAAATGAGCAGACAAATAATTCGATCATTTCATAGTATATTGTGGATTTTTAGTATTCAAGCGGTATTCTTTAAAACTTAATTAGAAAAGAATGATATATGAACATGTTTTGATCTTCATTAATTAATTATTTCCATTTATTAGAAAAGACTCATAGCTATTAAATTAAAATACCTTTTGTTGATACATTGACACTTTAAGTAATAATATTCGAACAGTGTAGGTTTATTAACTGATAGCTAATTTTTCAAAATTAATTCAACAAACCGCAAAATGCGCTTCATGTGCAATCATTGAACATTAGAAGTTTTAATCTCCAAATAGTCTTAGAAATAAAATTACATTTTAGAATTTATATTAATTTCCCATTGAAGAAAATGTCTCATGAACGAATTTGGTGAAATCTATCTATCAGTTAAAATACCTATTTATATTTATAGATTAATACCACAATCCTCATGTTTCATAAAAACCTTTTTCTGAACCCAGAATCACTTGAAAAATAAATGTGCCTTTAAAATGAAAACTTGCTCGAACTATCCTCAGTGAATATGTCTAAAAATATCGTTCTGATGGAACGAGCAACATGAGACATGGTGATATCGGTAGGTGATGTACATCTTTGCTGCAAAGCAAATACAACGTGATCTCGTAAAAGCCTAAAACACCTTTCTGCAGTGAAGGAATATGTTTTCCAACCAGATACAAGACAAAGCTTTTCAAGAAAGAAAAAGCCTAGAATGAAATATGCGGTGAAACCGTAACAAAAATATCAAGCGGAGATTAGTTTTGTTTTAGTTATAATGCCGCATTGAAAAAAGGCAGTCGAATCTCCATGACCGAATGGTAATAGCACTGGACATATAATCAAGAGATCGCGAGTTCGAATCTCGCTAGCAGCAATGCGATGTATAGTTTGTGAAAATATCTGATTCTTTGAACTTATATTTCAGAAAATTCTGGACATTTCTTTAGCTTACCAGACAAGTGTTCTGGACTTTTCTTCCTGTGGTACGGCTGTACCACGATGATAGCTCCGGATTTGAGGATCGACCAAAAAGAATGAATGTTGCATCTCCCCCAGAGGTTTTCAGAAATTTTCGATCAAGAAAGGACTTTTAAGAAAGGAAGTCAACTCAATGTTAAACACAGGCGATCACTTACCTATCAGTCAGAGAGCTTACAGAGGGTCATAATGTGAACGCCGCATAATCACCAAGGAGGTAACCAAAATGTTGGAAAGAGACATCATTCAACCATCAGAAAGTCCATGGTCATCTCCAGTCGTCTTGGTCAGGAAAAAAGATGGAAGCTGGCGTTTTTGTGTTGATTATCGCCGACTCAACAAAATTACCAAGAAAGACTTGTATCCACTGCAGCGTATTGACGACACCTTGGATTGCCTGAAGGGGGCAAAATATTTTTCGTCTATGGATCTCTACTCCGGTTACTGGCAAATAGAAGTTGATGAGGCCGATCGTGAGAAAACATCTTTTATAGCACCTGAGGGATTATACTAGTTTAAAGTGATGCCATTTGGCTTATGCAACGCTCCTGCAACTTTTGAAAGGATGATGGATAATCTTCTACGACATTTAAAATGGACAATGTGTCTTTGCTATTTAGATGACATTGTGGTGTTCTCAGAAACATTCGATGAACATCTTCAGAGGTTGAATACCGTTCTTCAGTGTATACAGAAAGCAGGCCTTATCCTTAATCCAAAAAAATGTCGCTTTGGAACAAAAGACATAAAGATCTTGTGACACCTAGTATCCAGTGATGGCGTACGACCGGACCCAGAAAAAATAAAGACCGTGAGTGACTTTCCCGTGCTTTGAAATATCCATGACATCAGAAGCTTTCTGGGACTTTGCTCTTACTATCGACGATTTATAGAGGACTTTTGCCATAAAGCCTCTAAAGTTGTTACTGAAGGGAGGACACATAATTCTGTTGGGGACCTGAACAATTGGAAGCTTTTAATAACTTAAAGAAAGATCTTACCTCCTATCCTGTCTTAGGCCTTTATGACGAAAATACACCAACGGAACTTCCCACTGACGCGAGTCGATACGGAATCGGCGCAGCGTTAGTTCAAATACAAGATGGAAAGAAAAAAGTAATACCTGATGCCTCGCGTACTCTGACGAAGGCTGAGAAAAACTATTCCACAACTGAAAGACAATGCATTGCGGCCATATGGGCTGTAAATAAGTTTCGGTAATATCTCTTTGGAAAGGCTTTCAAGATCGTCACTGACCATCATTCCCTGTGTTGGCTGACAGGACTGAAGGATCCCTCTTGAAGACTCGCTAGATGGGCGCTACGACTCCAAAAATACGACGTATCAGTGGTGTACAAAAGTGGACGGAAACACAAAGATACTGATAGTCTGTCCAGAAATCCATTAAAAGTTGATGCTTCATGGTCTGGGGACTTCATTGGTGCCACTTTATTCACTAATGTCTCAGAAGAACAGATGAAAGATCCAGAATTGGTAAGAATAATAAAAGACCAACAACGTACCGAAGCAAGCAGGCTGGGAAACTTTGAATTAGTCGAAGGAGTTCTCTACAAGAAGAATTTTGATCGGTACGGAAAGAAATTTCTACCAGTGATCCCGAAGAATTTATGGCTTAGTATTCTAGAATCTCTCCTTGACGATCCTACCGACGGACATCTAGGATTCACTAGGACGTATGATAGAATAAGAAAGCGATTTCATTGTCCAGGCTTGTACAGAAATGTTCGAAGATATGTGATGCACTGCCGTGAATGTCAAAGGAGAAATTCTATTCCTCAGAAGCCACCAGGACATCTCGTGCCTATTCCACCAGCTTGTGCTCCTTTTCATCGCATCGGAATCGACCTGCTAGGACGATTTCCAAAATCTGACGACGGCAACAAATGGATTGTAGTATGCATCGATTATTTGACACGGTACGCAGTCACCAGAGCTTTACCAACGGCGGAAGCTACGCAAATCACCAAATTCCTAGTAGAGGACATAATCCTGAAGCAAGGTGCTCCACGAGTTATCATTAAAGACCATGGAAAAGTTTTCCAGTCCAAGCCGATATTAATCGACTGTGCAATATCATTCATCGAATGACAACATCCTATCATCCGCAAACAAATGGCCTTACAGAGCGATTCAACAAAACGCTAACAGATATGCTTTCTATGTATGTTAATGTCGAACAGAAGAACTGGAACCAGATATTGCCATACGTCACATTCGCCTACAACACTGTCAAGCAAGACACGACAGGTTTTGCGTCCTTCTACCTACTACATGGGCGAGAAGCTGAAACGCCGTTGGAAACGATGTTTCCTCTCTTCCCCAACGAGTTCAGCCAAGAAGACGATTATGTTAGTCATCTGATCAATAAGGCAGAAGAAACGAGATAATTAGCTCGTGCACGAACTCTCGAGTCTCAGCAGAATGATCGCCGGCATTATGACTTCAAACATCGAATGGTGGCATAAGAACCAGGGGATTTGGTGTGGAATTTTATTCCAGTTTGTAAAAAAGGGCTTTCCGAGAAGCTCGTCAAGAGGTACTTCGGCCCTTACCAAGTCTTGAGGCGGTTGTCCAACGTCACCTATGAAGTAGCCGATTTCGATCCTGATTCTAGAAGGCGGAAACCGGAGGAAGTTGTCCACTTTTTACGTAGGAAGCCATACCTTGACCCAGAAGAACAAGACGACCAACATTCTTATAAAAGTATGGAGGTTCCGGAAAGAGACATTTCTCAAGAGACGACTCCCCGTGAAGACACGACAACTTATACTGGACCTGTGACTCGATCAAGAACTAGAGTCACACAATGAAATGCCATAACATCGAAACGGTGTTCTTCGAAGGAGGGAGAAATGCCACATTGAAAAAAAGACGCAGTCGAATCTACATGGCCGAATGGTCATAGCACTGGACTTATAATCAAGAGATCGCGAGTTCGAATCTCGCGAGCAACAATGCGATGTACAGTTTGTGTAAATATCTAATCCTTTGATTTTATATTTCAGAAGATTCTGGACATTTCTTTAGTTTACCAGACAAGAGTTCTGGACTTCTCTTACTGTCTCCAGAAAAGTATTTTGGAACAGTCCCTTCTAATATAAAAGCAGAAGATTGTCAGTCACTGTGTTCTGAGTTCAGTTAATAAATTGATTTAGCTCTACTTCTGTGTGTGTCATTGAGTTCTAGTATACTAGATTATCTACGTGACAATATTAATATCCCATTTGAAAGCCACACTAGGGCTATTTTGGGACGGACCTCGACATTTTGAACCGCGGTCAGATGACGGGTACGACACCTGAGATGGCAGCCCCTTCTCCGCACTTCCACAACACTCCAGTGGGATGACGCTTGACCCCGACAGATTTTAAGTGAACCAGACCCTTTTACACGACAGATCTTCGGTGGAATTGAGTCCCGAACCTGAAATTCTCAGATTCTGAAAGAAAGACCCTACCACCGGGCCACCACGACCAACCCATGCGAAGAACGTAGTGATTGATCGTGTGTCACAAGGGTGTGGTGCCACTTAGATGCGATTGTTTAATGATATCACCATGTGACTGTTTAATGATATTGTGCTTAATGAT
>JAPMOR010028118.1:23840-38044 GCA_026543865.1 Argiope aurantia
ATATATATAAATGAATTCCCCCTTCAAAGTTTTATTTACTTTTATAAAATAATAATTTTTTACATGCGTATGTAAATTTTATGACCATATTTTTTTTAAATTTATTTTCAGTATAGCACATAAATCTCTTTTCATCTCCAGTTAATACTAAACATTGTAACTGACTAATCGACGGCTTTTGCCTTAATAATTCAAATAAATAATGCTTTATTTTTTAAGTAAGGCATTATGTATTTGAATTAAAAATTAAAACTAAATAATCACTATACATAAAAGATGAATAAATAAATCAATTTTTAGATTCAACTATTTAATTTTCATTGACAAAATGCTTGACAAATCAAGTGTTTGGGAATATCAATTTTTATTTCTGACATAGAACCAACTGTATTGTTATCCATATTACTTATTCTAGCTTTGTCACTTGCAGGAAATGATTAATATTGGGAGAGCAAAACAATATTAATTTTTTCTTTTATGTTCTTTGGTATAGCGTTTGTCTCGAGTCAATACTCAGTAGTCCTTGTTACCAAAATGTTATTCCAGAGAACATTTTTCTTGAACATATGATGATATGTCAGTTCTCTTGCCTTTCAACCTTCCGATTGCATTTATCAATATTTAAAGCTAGACTTATTTCTGCTAATCGAATTTATAAAACATCGTTTTCAACCTTTTTACTAATATAGCGTATAGTAAATTATATATGTTATAAAAAGTATAATTTGTATTCTTTTTTTAATTTGTATTTCCAAAATTAATATATTTGAATAAATATATTGTTAAAAACCTGAACATTCTTGCTTCCCACACGAATAGTGTCAATGTAAGAAAGGCCGTTTTACGATCAGCCCTGTAGCTGCTGATCGAGTGCCGCGTCAGTGATCTTAGAGCTTGGCTACAACTTATCAGCTATTTGGCATCGTTGACAAGTAACGAAACTTTGGAGACAAAATGGATATTGCTGGAAACTTCGAGAATTTTAACAATCCAGCCAATAGGTACTGAGACGCACCCAGAACTTCTCGGCCCGCACCTCCCGGGAACTATAAAAGACCGACAGTCTTAAGCTGCAATGAATCGTGATTGGAATTGTAGTCGGATCGTTGACAAGTAACGAAACTTCGAAAAGATAGCGAAGCAACGGCGGAGCGCCAGCGTTGAGTGGAGCACAGGCTATTGCTGAACTGATCTGTGTTCCGAGTCCTATTTTCTATTGTGGAAGCAGCGTCGTGTCGTGTGTGGAGCAGCCAGTCGTTTAGTAGTGAGTTGGCAGTTGGAAACAGCTAAAGCTAGCAGACAATGAGAACTTTAGCCGTTTGGAGAGACTGTAGAGCGAAGCTCCGAGGATCTCATCTCCTGCTGGATTCTCTCTGGCCGCTTTGTGTGTTGTGGTCGATTACTGCTTGTGGGCTACTATTTGCTGCTGTGTGCGGTTCTGTGTGTACTTCTTGGTTGTATATAGTTGTCGTCTTTGTATTCGTTGTCTGTGTCTTCATGTTAAATAAACGTCGTTGCTATTTTCTGCTAAAGGACTATTCAATTCTACATCGGACATCAAATCTTTAAAAAGAACCCCGGATGGAAGAGGTCATACCGTAACTATATGGTTTATATACATATTTTTATAAGAGGAACATAATTTAACAGAAGAAAAAAATACTTAAAAAATATGATTAATCAGCTTTAATGCTCGAATTCCTATTCTAAATTTAAGAAATTTATTGTCTTTAGTTATTACTCTTTTTACATATATTCTTCTTTCAAAGAATAAGTAAAATTATCTTCACTTCATCACTCGCAAACTTTCTTATATCTATTATGTAGAACAGCATATTTTGCTTAAACATTTACTTTTTAGAACATGTATGAAATTAATTAATTTTAATTTCATTAAAAATTAAAACCGGCGATCTTAATAAGCAGGAGAAAACAGTGTTAATATTTTTATTAGTATTTCAGATCCATGTAGAAGATCCATCTTATCTCTAAAACCATGTAAATTATTCTTAACTATTTTAATTGAAAATGAAGTTTTATTATTTGGATACTTTCTAATCTCTGTTATGTAAAGCGTAGCATTATTTTTGAAAATTTACTTTCTAGAGCAAGTCCGAATTTAATTAATTTTAATTTCATAAAAAATTGAAATTTGTAATCTAATTTTGAAACTGTAATCTGATTTTTAATTTGTAAACAATGTAAAGAATTGTAATTAAGATTTCAGATTCCTTACCTCTAAAATCATGCATATTATTCTTAACTATTTTAATTAAAAATTATACTTTATTAGTTGGATAAATTAAATAAATTAATCATGTTTTTTCAACTAAACCATATGTAGAAGTGTTTCATCATTCAAATCTAATTAAAATATATTAATACAATTTTCGGATAATTTATTTATTGATAATCAAAGAATTATTAATAATTTAAACTCATTTACTCGCTATTTTGTTCCTCAATAAGACAGGAAATGAAATTTCCGAGTACTTGAGTTTTTTTTTTTTTTTTTTACAAAAAAAAAAAAAAAAATTGGAAATTTAATAATGTTTATCATCTTGAAAAAACAATATTTTATCCTTTATTTCTAAGCAACAATGAAGAAATTAAACAAAGAATTAATAACTTCTACTTTCTTCATTTCATAACAGATTTTTTTTTTTTTTTTTGCTTTTTAGGAGAAAGAGAAATGAAGAAAGAAATCTAGTTTCCTTTCTAATCAAACTCTATGGAAATAATTGTTTGCCTAAACTTCAATACGAAAGAAATTTTTTTATCAGTTTTCTTATCTTTTGATTGGAAGTTTTTATCAATTATTCATATCGAAATGCACTGTACGGAGCATTTCTCCGCTACTTTTTCATTCAACCTTATCAAACAAGAGGAAGTTCCTTTTTTCATTCAATATTGCAATGTATTCAGATAACCTTCTTTAGAATCTTCTGATTTAAATGAAAATAGAGAGAAATGCAGTTACAATTTCACTGTTACCGAATGATTTCTTTTCTGAAGAAAGGGCTTTTGATGAAAGGCCTTTTGAAGGTTAGCTTCTGCTAAGTTAATTAAATTTTCAATGAGAAATGATTTTAAATTTTTTGAAACTTAATAAATATTTCATGTAGATATATATGCATGAATTCATGCATCGCTCTTTGTTTGCAATTTTCTGTCAGGAATGATTTTTAATATTCGAATTTAATCATGTCTAAGTCTTTGCTGCTTAAAATCCCTCAGCGCTTTCTTTAGAATTTTTAAGCATCATTGATTTGGAATTAAAGAAATTAAATAATTAATTATACGATCATAAGTGAGTTCTGAAATGTTTCTTTTATACTATTAAGCTAGGAATGACTTTAAATTTTTAATTATATCGATTTTAATTCCCTAAATATAATTTTAAGATTGGACAGTTGTAAATGTATTGAGAATTCCGTGAAAAATCAGTTATAACAGTCAAACGAATTGCAACGAAAGAAGCTCCATAAATCATGAAATCAATGTACTAGGATTGTGGACTAGGAAAATGCTCTTCTGATAGGATTTCAATACATTTTAAACTTTTATCTAATTTTACAATTTTTTGATTGAAAAAAGAGAATTAGATAAACTCTTTTTTTTCATTCACTCACATATGCTGATAATTATTCTTGCTTTGGCCACACGTGTACTCCAGGTAACATGCATATTTTAAGAACTTATCTGCAAGTTATTCTATTAACTTAATTAAATTTGATTTCATAAGAGGACACCAACTGATGGTAATTTTTTTTAAATTCAAGTACCCATTATACTCTAAGTACCAATAAGTAATTTGCCACCTGTGATAAAATAGATAAACACAATTTATTCATATTCAATAGTTGGTAGAGCCTCCACCTAAGGTAATTAAAGCTTTAACTCGCCGGGTCATGCTTGCCACAAGTGTTGACAATAGACAGTGGTATTTTCCTCCATTCGGTTTAGAGAAAACATGGAAGTTATTTCACCGATTTTGGAGGGTTGCTGCACCTCTTAATTCGACGATCCAACACATCCCAAAGGTTTTCTATAGGATTCAAATCTGGACTCTGGACAGACCAGACAAGTCGGCTGACCCCATTGTCATCATCATCCATGGTGGACCGCATAAAATGACAAGTGGCGTTATCATCCTGGAAATAATAATGATCCAACCCGTAAAATTGCCAAGCATGGGAAACACATTGTTGTCTTAAATAGTGGAGTAGGAGTTCGGCGGAATTTAATTGATTAGAAATTACATGATAATTTTTTTTGAAATGCAGTGTTTATAAACGTGGAATTTAAAATTCTTTTTGAATGATAATTTTACCTTAGTTTCATATAAACGCATTGTTTTTGAAGAGGCTTATTTTTTAACATATTTGTCCAGAAATAAAGAAAAACCCATTATTATATCGAAGATTTCAGATATTACTCATATTGTATAATTTCCTTTTAAATTTCTTTATTTCCGCTCAAGATTTATCCTTAACGCATGAAAAATGTATCCATTTTACAAAATTTTCATACCTATTTCTTATAAAATCAAGTACCATTAATTAAATAAAACTATTTAACACAGATATACTAATAATAACACAATGCTGAAATGAATAATACAATAACAAAATAAGTTTGTACCTTTCCTTATCTTAAAAAAAAAAAAAACTCATTATTGAGAATTAATTTATTTATTTTAATAATAAGTAATGAATAACTAATTCAAAATATAATTATTCATAGGAATTAATATTAATTTTCAAAATAATAACACATTAATCGAAGATTAGGCACTTATAATTTGTTTAGCAGAAGATATTTTCTCATGCGAATAATAGTAGATATCTTCTTATCCTAGAAAAGCAGCAATCAAGCGGTTTGGCATATTAGCTCTGGAATTCCAATTTACACTAAATTAGGTAATTGATGGTCCATGCCCGCGTCATCTGAAAATCATGCATTTATAAGCTGGCTAATCATTTCCACCACACAATAACTGTCAGCCAGTGTGATTCAGGGACTCTATGTTAATTGCATAAGATGAATTGCACAATTTGATTAAGAAGATCCAGAATTCCACAAGATATTATCTTAGTACTTTAATTGCCCTCAAGGCTTTATTAAGCTTTTGCCGAATGCCGAGGAAAGACAGTAAGATGCGATAATTATTTAACTTAAATTAGTTAAAAATTTTATATTTGAGATGCGGAAATAATACCAGATTGGCTAGGGGAAAAATAACCTCAGAATTAAAGTTGATGTTGCGATGAATATTTCATAAATATTTGACATTGTGATGAATATTTTATTTATAATAAACAGATTACTAGTTTAAATGGTATCGCGAAAAAATCTGTCAACTTTTATGACTTGTGTATTGAAAATGACCTGGAGAAAATACGGATGAATATAATTTCATAAAATGTTTTCTTTAATGCATGCGCACAAAAGTGTTGTTAAAGGAAACAACAATTTGATTTTTGGCAAAGCACAATAACGTTGCATTTTTGAAAGATACAATAACTTGACAAAATGATCTGTTAATTATCTTTTATCAAATGCATAAGAAAACGTTCGTCTTCGGAAAGAATTTTTTTTTCAGTTTTAATTATTTATTCTTTACTATAAGAACTGAAGAAGCAATGAAGTTAATTCTGAGCATGGATGTAATAAAAACTTATAGTTTCGCACAAATAACACTCTAGCATGCAGGAGCGATGCAAAAAATTATTTCTATAGCTTTATTTCATCTACAGGTACATGTTTGTGTGTGTATGTGTGTGTGTTTGTGTATGTGTGTGAATGATATTTCAATTTAATATTTATTATGTTCCATTATTTATTATTATTATTCTATTTCTGCAGTTTGACTAAGCCTGGCTATTACTTCTCTTCATTTTATCAATAAGGCATAAATTAAAGTAGCATCGTTTTGTCCAATTTCTTTTTCAAGATTTATTTAAAAAATAAGAAAAATAAAAACCCATAAAATAATGCCATTAGCAAAACAAAGGTTAATGAAGATGGTAAAGGTTTAATTTGTTCTCATGGTATATGCACAAGGGAAACATTCTCTAATTCACTAAAGGATAAAAACATAAAATAATGTTTAAAGTAAAAGTGCTTTCTACAAATGTTCACACATGAGTGGAAAGATAATATATAATTACATTAGCGAAAAGGTCTTCCAGTTTTTTTCCTGCTATATTAGTAGAATTAGTATTTCAGAAGATAAATCTGGATATATATTTAGTAAATCCGATAAATAACAACAATGTTTTAATCTGACAGAATGTCCAAGTGTGCAAGAACCATATGAATTATATAACCATATGAAAACCTCATTGTGAATAGTTTCCTATGATTATGTATTAAATTTTTAGATCACTGCGTTTAAACAAGTAATTGAAATAAAATTTTTAAAAGGGATACAAGGCTAATTAAATAAATAATATAAGCAACAACTCTTGATATTTAATGAAATAATATTTAATATCCCTATTTTTTTTTAAAGAAAGATTAAAGATGCTCCACGAAAAAGTATTTTATACCAGTCAAAGTTACAAGAACATAGATCTTACTTTAATATATATATATATATATATATATATATATATATATATATATATATAGGATAGTAGAATGGCAACATAAAACAGAAAGCTCAAAAGCATTGTAAAAAAGAATTCAAATTAACTTCAAAATTGAATTTTGTGTATGAGTATGAAATAGAAAAAGGAAAATGTAAATGTTATCCGTTGATGGAAATCTCAAATTTGGTTAAAGAACTGGAAATGACAGCTAAGAATTATTTTAAAAGAGAAAAATATTTAGAAAAAAGAAGAAAATTATACAGTATTTCTATAAGAATAATATATTACAACATAAAAATGTAAAGAGACATTTTAAAAAATAATTTGAAGTTGAAGAGTTAACAAATTTGTGCATTTACATGGAATAAATTAGGAAAAAAAGTAATTGATCTATTCATTTAAAATAAATTACAAACTATTTCTAATTTATTATTCCAGAATGTGATTGTAAATGACAGCTAAAAATTCAACTTTTCATTCGAATTCCCATCCAAAAATTCAAAATTGATTTCAGAACTTTTTTCTTATTCTTTCAATTTCAAAAGTTGAGAAATTTTGGCCTTCTTTACAACATTACCTTTTCCCTAGATTGACAATAACTATTGGCTTTGAAATTTAAACTGTTTTAAAGTTGCTGTGTTATTCAACACAAATAATTGAAAAGAAAATTAGATATATTTTCTAATTACTCTCATTACGGGTGTTGAAACGGCTGAAAAAATGTTTTCTTAAACATTTTGTATTATTATATGTTTTCTTAAACATTTGTATTATTTATTAAACATTTTGTATACATGAGATAAATTGGGTTATAGAGGAAGAAAAAAAATTTAAGTATATATTTGGTACTTAAGAATATTTAGAGATTAGTGATATAAGAGGAATTAGTTATAATATATAACTGAAATAATGATATTTGAAAGGAAATAGCTTAATGAGAATACAAAAATTTCTAAATTCTAAAATATATGTTACTTAACGATACCTATTTTTAATAATACAATCGTTTATTACAGTTTATAAACGATTGTATTATTAAAAATAGGTTACTTTCATGTTCATGTTTTCTTTATGTTAAATATCTGCGATTTTGAAAATAGAATTACTATTTCTAATGCCAAAAGCAACATAAATCTGCTTATTTAATAATTTATCTATTAATTGATTTTCCTTTTTTAATAAGAATTACTAATTTTAGCATTTTTACTTCGTGATTTTTTTCTCATTTCTAATTATATTAGAGTCATGAAATTATTACCTAGATATGTTTGAATACCATTCGAAATTATTTTGAAGAGATATACCAAAGAATGTTACCAATTCATAAAAAGTATGTATCAGATGAAAGATTAGTATATGAAAATAAATTAACCTCCACCAGAAAGATTCTATTAATTAGCTATCAAAGAAAACTTCAAAACTCACTAAATAAAAATGGAAGTTATAATAGTGAAGAACTTCTAAAAACGAAAAACCTTCGCACATGCTCTGGATTTCACTTCTTTGCATTGCTCTGAAACTCATCAATCAGTTCCCGGTCTTCGCAATTTCTGACCGCCATCGTGGATAAGCGATCAATCTTATGAAATGGACATTAGAAATAGATGAGATTTAAAGGTTCTCTGAAAATCTATCGATCTTTCACTAAGACTTCAAGATAAGTCAACAGTTGTCTATGTATTCTAAATCATTTTTGCTGCAGATAAAGCTTAATTTCAGTAGAATCAATTTATGGTGGGGAAAGAGAGACATAACTCATAGACAAAACACACATCGGAGGTACATAATGGTGAAATCTTTCTTGAATGATAGAATATGCATGTTTTCTTGTCTTGCTGAAACAGGAAAAACAGCAGAAATTTAAATAAATTGTCATGATAATAAAAGTCAAAAAAAGATCGAAGGTTTAAAAAAAATATTGATGACATGCGTTTAAATAGACAGATTAGCGAAAAATTGATTATAAGATTTTTATTTTATTTGGATGTTTTCTCTCAGATTTTCCAATTTATTTTATCATGCTTCGTGCCTTTAATACTTCAGATAATATTTAAAGTTTTGCTTAGAGCAGCAAGTGAAATATATATTTAAGAATTTTATAGGCCTTTTTATCTATATGTTTTGCATTACAAGTATGTTGTACAAATGCTAAATTTATTGTAAAGCTTAAAATAGAACTTTTAAAATTTCTTTGCTTCTTTATCATCATATAAGTATGATAAACCTGTGTGCGCAATAAATATTTAGGGATTTGGGTTTCTTTAAGTAGAAGATATAAAATGAGTATTTTTAAATTATACACAAGAGTTAAAATGTTATACTGAATTTATTATTAGATGCATCTTTATAACCATGCACAGTTTTGAGAAATGCGTTTGTGCAAATTTACAACTGCAATTTTAAGAGAAATAATTCATATTTGAAAGCGTAATAGGAAATCTTTTTTTTTAAACTTAATTCCTGCTGAAAATGAAATTAAAATGACTTTTTTCTCTTTTAGTTGATTTGATTTTTATATTAAATTGCAATTCTATCAGAATATCTTCAGTGTTGCTTCAATAAACGAACTTATCGGAATATAGTGTATTCTCACAACAATAACCTTCTGATAAATTATTATATATAATTATGAATTGTAAATTTTTTAATATATATAAATGGGCGTCATAATGAATATACGTTCAAAAATATATAACTCTGATTAACAGTTGAATACAAAATACATTGTGATTAACTTTATACAACAGTTACATATTAATTTTTTATAGGATTTTTATTAAGAGAGTTCTTGTATACTGTATAAGTTATGTCTTTGTAAGTTTTACCTCATTTCTCCGCTGCAGTATTTCAACGACTTAAATTGAAAATTTTTAAAACAATGAGCATAACAAAGTTGAAAATTTTTAAAAAAATGAGCTTTAGCATAGCTAAAAGTTATTAAAAGCCGAATCATGACATTTATACATCTTTAAAAATAATTTCATCTTAACATTTGGATCAGATAATGATAGTAAAGAAAGACTGCGTTCTTAGTTAATTCAAAATTTTGATTTGCAACTCCAAATATAGAGTCATATTTTTTTGAAATATGTAAAGGATGAGACCATTTACAT
The DNA here is from genome assembly GCA_026543865.1 of Argiope aurantia. Taxonomy (NCBI): domain Eukaryota; kingdom Metazoa; phylum Arthropoda; class Arachnida; order Araneae; family Araneidae; genus Argiope; species Argiope aurantia. The sequence continues at coordinate 33,550 of JAPMOR010028118.1, forward strand.
TATTACATCCATTCTTGCCCGAATTATTCTACTAAAGAATTAGATAGACATTTTTTTCAACATTATTATTAGATAATTATAGATAATTTATTATATAGATAAGTACTTCACGTGCCTCCAAGTATTTCTCGTTTGATCTTTGAATATTGACTTTAAAATGTCCACTTCTAACATTATGGAAGATATATCATTAATATAATGAAGTAGTAGTACGATAAAAGTGCATTCTTATTGCGTTTCAATCAAATAAAAATATTATTTTTGAAGTATGTGAAAGTGTTTCTAATAATAAATGACGCATCATTAGATAGCAATTAGACAAAAATTATTGGTATATGTCTCAACTTTTCATTTTTTTAAATTTTGAAATAGATGTAAGTTTTGTGCAATGAAAAGAAGCAATTGCAATATTTCAAAGAACCATGGTAAAATAAATCATGAAACTCCATCTGGAAATATTGAATTGTCAAAAGATATTAAACGTTAATAGAAAGTTGGAAATATTTAATAATTTAGTGATTTAAGATTTAATAAAGAGTTCTATCCCTAAGATTTAATAATGTTTTCAGTACCAAATGTACTGAAAGCAACTTTATAGTAAATATATTCCATGGAAAAATATGGTTGAGGTATCATTAATGTACTGGAAATCAATATCCAAATCTGTTTAAGTTTATTTTATATTATAAAAAAAACTTGATAATCTTTTTGATTTATTGATTTTTTTTCAAATACAATGTTAGCAAGAAATAAGTCACCTACTTCAGAGGACTCTAAAATGCGTTCTATTGGACCATATAAGATAATATATGAACTACTGATTATTCAGATGATGTGCTTAACATTTATTAATTTAAGAAATAGTACAAACATTCGCCAATAGATGGCATGGTATCACAAGTGGCATTTATTTGCATTTATTAAAAATGTGGTGCATAATTTGCGTTACAGCTCATGTCTATTACCATTTTTCTTTGGAAGAAAATTTTGCACGAACATTAGTTTTTTCTCTGTTCGTCATGCCTAGGTTGCAAGAAAAACCACTACTGGTGAAATTTTTCTATATGAACCAACAAAACTCCTTTGCAACTCTAAAGGAATTTCGTCGTATGAAGCAAATACGGTGAGGTTCAGTGTCTCGAGGTGCCATAGGCAAGATGATGAAGAAATTTGAAAAAACTGGGCAACTTGGCATTCTTCCAGGTAGAGGAAGAAAAACAAATCCAGTCTTTCAACTTCGAAAATGTTGTGACCGCGCTTGTTGAAGCCAGCAGTCAGTCGCAGCATAATAGTGTGAATTTGCCAGTTGTTTCCCGTGTACTTTATATGCCGTATTCAACTGTACGAAAAATCGTACGGCAGATTTTGCATTTTTATCCAAACAAAATCAAGTCTGTGCACCTATTGCAGGACGGGGACTTAGAGGTCCGTAAAACTTAAGCACTAAAGTTCCATGAAACTTGGCCACACAACTTGGCCATGAAACGTTCTGTGGAGTAATGAGGCCACTTTTGTCTCAATGGGCAAATTAACACCCACAACTGTCGAATTTGGGTAGAGGAAAACCCACACGTTATCCAGAACAACAATTGCATCCTGAAAGAGTGACAGTATGGTGTGGTTTTACAGCTACATTTATCATTGAAAGGTATTTTTGTGAAGAGACAACTCAAATGGAATCTAAACCTGTTCCGTGACCTAACAATGGTACATTGATATGCTGTGGGATTTTCTAATTCCAACTCTTCTACAGCGTGGAGGCCTTCTAGACATCATTTTCATGCAGGATGGTGCACCACCTCATATTGATCGTCGTGTAAAATGATTGTTAATACAGTATATCACAGACGCACGAGTTATCAGCCGTCATTTCCGAAAAGCATGGCTTCCTCGGTCGCCGGACAGTACTCCTTGCGACTTTTGGTTGTGGGGTTATTTGAAGGACAATATCTACCATCAAAGATCATCATCTCTATCAGGTCTAAAGGACAACATTCCGCGCCACATTCTTAATATTCCGGCAGATTCACTCTGGTCATCTATAGAAAATATGGTTCACAGTTTAGAACATATTGTTCAAAATGAAGGAGGACTTATTGAGCAATTTTAATTTTAATTTATTTAACAATTATAAACCATATTAAATGGTTTTATGTGTATTACAAAGCCACCTAAAGATGAAATTTTGTACTAACTTGTTTTATTTAATAAATGTAAAGCGCATTATCTCAATAATCTGTAGTTCAAATTTTATCTCATTTAGATCAATAGAACGCATTTTAGAGCCCTTTGAAGTGGGTAACTCATTTCTTGCTAACCCTGTATATTAAATAGTTGTAAATTAAAATATATATACTATTTTTTCTTAAAATCTACAGCATAGCATTCTTAAAATCTACAGCATTTTATTTTAATAAATATTGAGCTAGAAGAGTGTATGACACTCCGAGTGCGCAATCTTGGAGTTGCAAATTATTTAGTGAGATTTTAAAATAATCATGCATATATTTTCATAAATTACAAGATTTTTATTATTATAAATCATCCAAATTAACTTTTTATTGATGAAAAAATAAGTTGGAATAAAATTAAAAATATTTTTAGAATAAAATAAGGTTTTTTTTATTTATTAGGAGATTTGACTAATAAAACGTATCGCCATATCTGACGTAATAATTTTAATAGCATTAAACACCGTTTTGCAAAACAGTTTATAAAGTATGAAGGCTTCAATAAAAATTATTTTAGCAATATCTCTGTAATATTTCTCATGAATTTTTTTAAACTTAGTAACTTTTCATCTAAATTCTGGAGTAAAACGATCTTACGTAAATAAAATGAAGCTGCTGGATATACTTATATAAAGTTCAATGTGTGTGTTTGTGTGTTGGCGCTCTACAGGCCAGATCGTTCCACTTACAGCTACAAAATGTGGCATATGCATACTTTGGAGTTCGGGGATGTGCACCTGGGTTCCTTTTTTTGAATTTTTAATTAGAATTTTAACTATTAATTAAAAACTAACTTTCCCGCCAAAAAAAAACCTTTGAATTTCCCTACCGCCAAATGAGTAAGACTTCAGTTTTTTTCCCACGCTAAAGACGATAGGCTTTATTATTATTTCAAACGGCCGATTATTTCAAACGATTGTGTTTATTTTCTTATGTTTGATGCATTTAAAATTAAATATTGTTAATTAATCGATTTTTCAGATACATTCTGAAGCACTTTTGAATTAAAATAAAATAGAATAATGGAAATTAAAAATTTCTTATCTGTGTAGCGTTACCCCAACTAGCGTAGAAATTAACGCATTTGCGTTACCATAACTGGCTTTGAAAAATCACGTATGCTCATTGTGTTCTGATTGTTGACAACTATTTTCAACGGATGCGGAGTTGATTTAAATTATTTTTAGGTTAGTTTTATGCTTCTGTAATTAAATTGTATTTATGTTAGTCATATTTTTTTTATATGCTTATAGTTTTAAGAACATCGTTTTTTAAGTAGTTTTTTTAACCTGTTTTCAACCGATTATTTTAAACTATTCTGTTTATTTTCTTAGTGTTTGATGCATTTAAAATCAAACATTGTTAATTAATTGATCTGCTCATAATGAACTGAGAAAATTTTGTTGAGAAATTCTTGAGATATTACATAAATTAAGAAATATATTCTTTAGTGTCCATACGATTTAAATGCTCAGTGACTCTCTTTTCAGTAATCATATTATTAAAAAAAATGCTTTGTTTCATTTAAAAATATTATTATATTAATTGCAAATTAATCATTTCCACTTTATTTTAAAGCATAAATTCTACGGGAGCTAACAGAAAATTAGAGAGCTACATATTACGTTATGACTGAAGGAATTTATAATATTATGAGTAAATTATATGACTATCAACATTTGAGGTTTTGAAATATAATAATGAAGAAGCATAAAATATTTAATTATTAAAATTTTAACGATCAATAAGATTGGCGAACTAGCTGGTCGCCAAAGGCGGAAAATAGAAAATAAGCTTCAGTATATTTTCCAATTTTAGAAGGTGTTTCTTTTTTTTTCAATTTTAATTATGGTAGTTTTATAACTGATTTTTAAAATTATACACATTATCCCGAGAAAAAGACTTGCGCTAAAGAAATTGAAAACATGCGTAAGCTCTGAGGAAGGAATTTAGTTGTGTAATCTTGTATGTGTAAATAATATAATGGTTGAAACACCTTTGTAAAACGATGTTAAATGCTAATCATATCTGAAAAGAATTGTTTATTTACTTTACTGTAAATGCTTATTACTGACTCTATATATTGAAGATAAAGTGTTTATCTTTAAATCTTTAAATAATTGTAAATATCTATTTTTCGAAAGAAAGGATTCAATAATTAAGTCAAAAATAATTGTTAAGAAATTTTATTTGATAACAGTTTATTATTTTTTGTTTTATTAGGAATATAAAAATAATAAACTGTTATCAAATAAAATTTCTTA
>JAPMOR010028118.1:40801-60452 GCA_026543865.1 Argiope aurantia
AGAGAGAGAGAGAGAGAGAGAGAGAGAGAGAGAGTGAGAGAGAGAGAGAGAGAGAGAGAAATAATTTTTCTATATCAATATGTGAAACAGTTTTTTAACTATTAAAATTTTAAAATGTATAATTCATTCATTCGTTCCATTCTATACATTGAAATACATTTTTAGCAGTTGAACGATGCTCCTTATGGACAAGTAAATTAGTTTCAGGCGTCGAAAATTGTTAATTAGTTTCTTAATAATTATTTCAGCAAATTTAATTGAATTCCAGTTGAAAGGCAAAGTAAATTGGGAAACTTTCTATATGCCGTTGCTTCAAAACCTTCCATAATTTTCCTCAAACGACTGAATTTCGAAGGGTCATCTTTATCAATGTCATATGTATGGATGTTAGAAAGGATGAACTCAGCTAGATATCTGTAATAATCGAAAGTTCTCTCGATTTCAAAATTTGAAGTTCCTCTGAATTTAGCCATTGTGAAATTTCTAATTAGTGGATTCCTTTGTTCAAGGTCTGCTTGATCTGGATGTAGCCTAAATTAAGCATGCTGTTCTATTCGAAATGTAATTTGAGTGAATGAGTTGGAGTGAAACTCAGATGACAAACAGCTAAATATTTGCTGACAACATATACTCTGGAAATTAGAGAGCAAATTGAGTGACTCAAAACATAAAATCTGTGAAGGGATGTAGATTATATTTATTGTACTATATTATGTTAAAAGGAATTTACTGAAAAAATTATCGATATTGAACTGTATAAAAATTTTATAAAAATAATACATTATAAAAATAATCCTATTGCTAAATGTATAGAAGGCATATATTTTAATAAAAAAATTACGTATTCTGTTTTGAATTAATATTAAAGCAATTATGAAAATTATTACAATTCCTTATACAATAAAGTTGAAACAAAAAAAAACAATTAATTTTCGATATTTTAGTCAAAGTTTAGATGATGTTTACTATTTATATTTCATTTCTACAATTTTTAAATCTTTCTAGAAAATTTTTAATTTTTTTAATTCCAAAGTCTTTTACACTCAGTAAAATTAGAGAGAATAAAATTTGATACTCCAAAAAAGTCTAGACTCAACAAAGAGCATTGTGAAATGAAAAATAGAATCAGGAAATAATTATTTTATCTCTTATATCTTAATTTTGTTTAATAAATAGATAAAAAAAAACTTTAATACACCTTTGATTTTATTGTTCTCAAGTTTTATATTTCATATGGTATTTTTCCTATTAAGTTAAAGACCCAATTCTTTTTCACATAAACAACCCTCTTTAAATCCCTAAAGTATTTCAATCTTTACATAAAATGTCTGGAATGTGAGGTTGACATGAACTTTAAAATCAGTAACTAGAAATACTATATTTTTCTTTAATAAGGAATTAGGAGCACGTCATAATTTTATCATAAATTTAATTATCCATTAACATATTTTCTCAATCCTTTTTATAGAGATGTAAGAATTTTATGGAAATATTTTTTAAAGAGGTAACTATAACTATTGGGTTGTTCGGAAAGTAATTTCGTTTCTTTTTTGTGGAAATGAAAGACAGTTTTCGTATAATAAACAAATACTTTATTAAATTATATATTGGCCGTTCTGGTCCAACACCTTTTGCCATCTTTCTGCCATCACACTCATAAAATGTTTGGTCTTTGCTGTCAAAAAACTGATCGAGGTGGTTTATGACCTCCTCATTTGAGGTGAAGGTCTTACCGTCCAAAAAAAAAAATTAGCGAACCAGTTCTGGCACTGGCTTACTGTCAACACACCTTCTCCATACACATCGGTTCATTTCTTTCTGACTTGAACAGCATTTTTACCCTTTCTGTAGTAAAACAGTAAGATATGTCGAAAATGCTGCTTATCGCTCTCCATATTTAAAAGGGCACCAACCAAAAACTACTGCGTAGAATTAATTGGAATTTGTCACACACAAGCCTTGCTATATGAGCTCTCAAAGCATATAAAAATTGTACGGCTTAAATGTGAAGTTGGGTGCAAAAAAAATACAATAAATCCTCTGTCGGGAAAAAACGAAATAACTTTCCGAACAACCCAATATTATAAATATGCTACCCTTAAACACAGGTTATTTTAAAAGTAAAAGTGAATAACATAAGAATTGTAGCATGTCATAATCAGTTTTTCATTTCATAGAAGTCTGATTTCATATTAGTACTGAAAGTGATGAACAAAATGAATAATTAAGTAAATAAAAAAAATTATTACTTTATATAAAAAGTAAAATTACATTTTTAAAATGATGAAAGCATCAATGAATTCTGAAATATAATTTAGGAATAATCTGTAATATTACAAACAGTTGCAAAACTTAAATATCTAAGCTTACTAATCAATAATTAATAAACTTAGCTACAAAATCTACAGACAACTAACTTCTACATATGTGTACACACAATGGAATTAAATTCTTTATTGTTTAAATATTTTCATTTGCAAATTAAATTCCTTAATTTGTATATATCTGAAATTTATTTACTCCTGGTTTAAGCCAGAGAGATCTAAATAAATCAAAACTGGATTTAGTTTTCTTAAACTTTTTCTTGGAAGATAAAATGCCAATGCATACAAAGCCGAAATTTGTTTTGGTGATATTTATAGCCCTTTTATTTCTTTTATATGTTTCGATTTTAACTTTAATACCTAAGATTATTTAATATTACTTTAATGTTTACCTTGAGAGATGTTCATAACATCTTTCTAGAACATTTAAACATGGCACTTAAAATAAATATTTAGTTTCAATGTTTCAATAATGTCGCTTTAATAAAATTCTGAAAAAAATATTTATTAAAGCAAAAAAATAATATTAACTGCTTCGAATTATTTGGAATTTTGTTTTACAAAACAAGAAATGTAATCTCGCAATATATATATATATATATATACTATAAGCAAAAAGAATCAAAAACAGAAATGATGAATCCGGCCTGAACACTTTCTCGAGGGTCACCCTCCGGCAGGGATTCAAAGAAGGGATTGTTTTCTGTGAGGGGTCTGACTTTCGTCCAAAAATATTCACCCATCCTGACCCGAAAATCCTCTGAAATTGAAGTCTTAGAGATAAACTATTTTCACAGAAATAAAACATTAAATTATAACTTCCAAATCCAAGCGAAATTACAATAACACAGCACATACTACAAAGATGTTGTGTTATTGTAATATAATAATAATATAATACAGAAAATAATATAGCACAGATATTTGACCAGGAATAATTTTGATGTGTTTCTTTTTGAAAAGTTACGAATATGAATATAAATATAAAGCATAAAATTGAAATTGATGTTTTGCATTTGAATTTATTGTTTTATCGTAACAACTAGTGAATATTTCTGCAAAGACTCATATATAATGAATTTTTCATCATTGCTCTTCTCAATATAAATGATCAAATTATTACTACAAACTCTCCCTTAAATTTTAATCTATTCAATTTCTTTTTAAGAGAGTATATGTTATAGCTTCATAATATAGGTCAATTTTGTCCAAAGAGGTTCAATAATACGCTATAATGATTAATAAAAACATAGTTATTCTTACATGTAATTTGAAATAGAAAACGATTTTAATTTTCTCTAGTGGAATGTTTCAGTTTTTGGGAAACATTAAAAATTCCGATTATACACGTGCAAATTGATAATTTATGCTATCGGAATTCAACCACTTAAACTTAAATAAATAATATTGAAATTATATGAAATAAATTATAGTTTTTTTTAATCCGTTAAATAGATATATTTTAGTTATCTATACTTATAATAAAGCTCAATGTGTGTGTGTGTGTGTGTGTGTGTGTGTGTGTTGGCGCTCTACAGACCAGACCATTCAACCTACAGCTACCAAATTTGGCATGTGTATACCTTGGAGGCCGGGAATGTGCACCTGGGGGTTATTTTTTCGAATTTTTAACTAGAATTTTATTTATTTAAAAATAAAGCGAAATTTTGACGTGTTTCTGCTATAACTGCCGAAAATATTACCGCACAAAAAAGATTTTTACATGAAGTTAAAGATCAAAAATTTATCTTTTAAATGATACTACTGTTTTAATCTTAAAATTAAATTTCTATTTTTAATGAATTTTTAAATAAATATTTTAACTATGTTTTTCAATAATTTTTTTCGTCAAAAATAAAAATGAGGATTAAGCACGTTTCGCATTCATGAGAAAAAAATAGCTTTTTTCAAAGTGTTGCCATCACATTGATTAAAGCTCTAACTGAAATTAAATTAAATCTTTTTGGAAATGAAATCTGCAAAATTATAATTTTCGACAAGTTTCTGTAAGAAATGAAACAAATATGAAATATTATTTTTTCTAAAAAATAAATTCAAGAAAAATTATTTTATGATCTTTTACACTCTCTATATAGGGTGTTTATTCAGTCCCGGATCCATTTTGATATTTAATGACTCATAAAATAATGAAGATGTAAACAAACTTATGGCATTTATTGATGGAATAACTCATATATTTTCCTTTTCAGGTTTGAATATTTTTACTTTTGTAAATATCGTCTGCGCGTGTGGTTAATTTCATTTTCCAGTCTAAATATCTGTACTTTTCTAAATACCGTCTGCTTATTAATTGCATTTTTCTCTCTTTTGTTTTTGGCAACTATTGAAATGTTATGTTTACTTTTGATGTGTTTGTTCCACAGAGAACACTGTGGTTTGTTCTATGTAGTACTTTTGTATGTGATGTTTTATTCGAGCGGATATTAAGGAGAATGCATGCACCACAAGAAAAAGCACAGATTTTATGGTGGTCATAGAGTTAATTTCCAATCAACTAAATCACTGACTTTTAAGAGTTAATTTCTAATCACTTAAAGTGACTGATTTATGAAGATTTGAATATCACTATTCAATAAAAAAAGGATAATTTCAGATTTTTCATCGATCGTTTAAAAGAAAATACGCCAATAAGCGCGCAGGTTTCTGAAGATTAATTGGCCTAAGATTATGAAAATGGTGAGTTTTTCTAAATTTTTAACATTTAAAACTTCATAAATAAGTCTTAGTTGATCGTGGAAAATAGAAACATTCATTCATTTATTTAAAATTTGGTGTATTCAGAATATTTATCAGAATATGATACCTTACTGCATTAAATTTAGACTTCATAATTTTTGAAAAATATTTATAAGCAGGAACAAAATATTATTATTGATTTCATTTCAATCCTTTTGAAAGCAAAACTAAAAACTGAATTTTATACTGAATCTCAGAAATTTTTGTTGAATTATTGTTTGAGATATTACATAAACTATGAAAAATATTTTGTAGTTAACATAAGACTTAAATACCGAGCGATTCTGTTTGCAATACTCATATTCAATAATAATAATAATTAATAAATAACAATAAAGATGATAAATAAAATAAAACGCTTGGTTTTATTAAAAAATATCTTAATATTAATTGCAATTTCGTCATTTACATTTTAAATTAAAGTTAAAGTTTTACCGGAAATGGCAAAAAATTAGCAAAATATATATAGTAAATTGAACGAAACGATCTAAACAATATAAGTTTGGTATGACTATCAAAATTTGAAGATTAAAAATGTTTTGTTTGAGAATCCTTTAAGAGACCAGTTACTTAAAATATTTAATTGAAAATTGTAGCGAGCGGTAATACTGGCGAACCGGCTGGTCGCCAAAGGCGGCTAGTAAAAAATATTTCTTTAACTGTCTTAAGTTTTAGAAATAAGTACCTGGAAGACCAAGCTTCGCTGGACAGTATTTTTTTTCAATTGTTCTTTTTCGGAGGAAATATTTAGATACGAATCACATACTGATTAACTAAGAATATTTTTCAATCTTACCTACATTCAAATCCACTTTCGAATTGGTTAATACGATAATTGCATTGTTTCTATTAAATGTGACGTAAATTTATTCGTTTTCGGATGCTGTCGTATAGCACCATCTCACAAAAGTTTGAGGTGCCAGTATGTTATCACCCTATATCAACAATGAAACTAATACTAAAAATACTAAATATACGAGATGGTGCTATGACATTTACAGCATGAAAGCAGATAGAAAAAAAAATTTCTAAGAATTAGTTATAAAAAACTGTCTAACATTTAAAGAACGACACTCTATATAGATAAATTTAAAAAGCAAAACCTTATCTAAATATAAAATCGTTAGAGCATTTTCCGAGATACACGAAATAAATTTATATATATATATAAATTTGTATATATATATATATATATATATATATATATATATATATATATATATTAACAAAATTACTCATTTAAAGCCATAAGATTAGCTGACATTTATTTTTACTTATTCAATCTTTATTAATAAGATACATTTACTTTTACCAACGGAAATTGTGCAAATAAATTTATTTTTTTAAATCTTTTTGAGAAGCACTGAAATTATCTTTCATGAATGCAATTCACTACTTTACGAAGACAATGAATTCTAAAAGAGTTAACTTCGGTCCAAGATGTAACAAACTGTAATAGGTGCAGCACTTAACTAATTTTTAATCAAATAAAGCTACAGAGCTTCCTGCTCTATTTAGCTCAGTAATGTAAATTAGTTCAGGGTAGTTACACATCAGAATTTCAATTTGTAGCAAAATTAAAACTGAGTAACAGTAATTTGATGAATGCACTGTAAATAAATTAGATCTAAATTATTTTTTGTATGTTCATCCTTATTTTTTCTGGTATATTTGATTTTGCTTGATATTGCATATTTCTATAAATGGCTTTTAAACTCTTATACATTAAAAAATTACTCACATGCAATAGAAGGAATTTCATGTGCATTAGAAAATCGCGAAACGAAGCAATCACTAATTATTGGCCGTTAACAATAATACAAATAATTTTTTAATTATCCTTCATACATTAAAATATTTTAATTTAATTTGAAATATATATTATTCTAAATTGCATTTCAAAAGTGTAGGTTTGATTGAAAAAAGCAATTAATGAGCAATTAATTATTTATAAAAATAGTTCAACGACAAATGTATATTTAATTAATAAATTTCATCACGCTATAAACAAAGAATTTTGCAGAACTGAAATATTTATTTAACTAAAAATGTCAGTATATTGTTAGCCAATTGATTCTAAAACCCTCTACGCATTTGCGCATGGATTGGGATGAATTTAATTTGAAAAAAAAAGAGATGAGAGGAAAGATGAAAGGATTTGATGTTTACATTTAACAATAAAGTGAAATCCGGAAATGCGTTCATTCTTCTGTTTCTCATCCCTTAGTAACATAGAATCGTCAAAAAGGGGTCATCTCAGGATACTTAGATGAACAGCATATTGCATATATTTATTGCAAACATCTTATAAAGAATAAGGAAAACCTGAAGTATTCTTTCTGATTTTAAGAAGAAATGCATCCTTATCCATTGGTTTAAAATGCAGCAGAAGTCAAAATGCCTAATCTGTCAATCACTTAAAAAAACATCAGATATCATGAAATAAAAACTTCTCGTTTCTTATTTTTTTCAAATATTTTACTGAATTTGTTAAGAAAGGAAGATATTTGTCGAAGAAAGTTCGAGAGCTGTCATATTTTATGGGCACACTATAAAAAATGATTGACAAGGAAAAATAACCAATCGAAAATATGTGCAAATAAAAAAACTCAGGAGATGATACGGTGAATACATATATACTGAATAAATTATGAAAGGAATAATATCTTTCTATTCCTTTGTTATACATGAGTTGTCACAATTAAAGTTTAAAGTATATGATATTTGCTTTTAAAGAATAAATTATAAGGAGTGACTGATTAACAGATTTTTAATTCTTATTCATAAAAATAACATCAAAGTTTGTTAAAAACAGTTATAACAGCTTTATGATAAGATATCATAATTGCAAAATGCAACAAAACTTTAAAGAAAAATGCAATATGATAAATAACAGTATCATATGAATATATAATAATTTTAGGGCTCAAAAAGAAAAAAAAAACAAAAAAGGATTTCTGAGGAAGCGAAAAATAACCATAGGAATTTGGTTATTTCTTTTATGAAACGTTACCTCTTTGACTCTGACTCAAAGCAAAAAATGCGTTATTTTTTTAATGAATTTAGTCATTGCATGATTAACAACTCAAATTAGTGGCTAATAAATTCACTGATTAGGGATTAATTCATAAAAAAGTTGAATTTGCTACAATTCTTACAACTGTATATTTGAAGGCAAGCTATTATTATTTATTAAATCAACTCTACATGCACTAATTAATTTATATTTTAGAAGTTTCAATTTAATAAGTTAGGGTTTCTTAACAATTAAAATGTTTGTTCTACAGAATTTATTTCATAATTTGTAATGCCATGTTTATAAAGACCATAACATTTTTTTCTCCTTTAAGAAGGAATATTATTGTAATCTTCATACAAATTATTAGATGATATTGGAAAAAAATAAGAATGCTGGTGTCTCGTTACTATATCCAAGAATATTGAAAGCAAACTGAAAATTAATGAGCCATATCATTCGCATGTGTAGAAACTCAAGAATCATGATTTAAAATTTAATAAATATAATATATAAGCCATCGAATTTGAAAAGTTAAAATATGCTTGATAATGCAAAGATTGATTAAAACTAAAGTTACGATTTCAAAAATCGATAATTTTAAAACTACTGGGCAGAATGACTTGATATTTTAGTAGAACAACCGCGAGGTAATGAAGATTTGTTTGGTGAAAGAAAAAAAAAATAGTTTAAAAATGTGCCAATAGATGGCGTTATCCAAGTTCATATTGTCTGGAGATATGTGAATTACTTATACATGACATGCGCACCACACAGCTGCCATAAAAATGCAGAGCACCAGCTCTTTTCCTGAATGCTTCATCATGACTCTGACTATGAAGGATAGCGGTCTGCTCTTGAAGCTTTTTATAAGAACGATGACTGTGCACTTGCAAATATCAGGAAGTTTCAGACATTAAAATTCATAAAACCGGGTGAAATAATCATAAATGGCCTCCAAAAAATGATTGTTAAATTAGAAGATACCGGTTTATTTGACGTGAAACGGGGTAGAGGAAGGAAACCAGTTTCGGCTGCGGCAGTGGAAGATGTGGCAAGACAGACAGACAGTGATGCTGGATTCAGCAGTGCACGGGGAGTTGGTCGAATGCTGTATATACCAATCAACATGGTGCGTAATGTCCTATGGAATATCTTGCGCTGTTAACCGTACAAAATAACTCATGTGCAGCAGTTAACCTGAAAGCACGTGAATATTTTGAACTACGATTTCTTGCCCAGGAGGATAATCGTCTACTAAAATATAAAGTCGACAAAGGATGGCAAAGGATGGCCATGGAACATTCTGAGGCCTGACGAAGTTAATTTCCATTTGCACGGTCTGTAAATACTCGAAATTGCAGGATATGGGTTGCAGGATTGTAAGATACACCGTCTGAAAAGGTGATTGTGTGGTACAGAACAACTTGAACGTTTATTGTCAGTCCATTTTTCTTCGAAGAGATCACAACTGCGGGTCCAGTTACCTCCACCGTTACTGGCAAGCGGTATGAAGCATTTTGGTTTAACCATATACTTCTGGCACTTCAGCAGCGTCAGTGGGCCGATCGCACAATATTCATGCAAGACGGTGCTCCTCCGCACATTGCTATTCCTATGAAATAAGTGCTGAGGGCTCATTTCGGAGATGATAGATTCATAAGCCACCATTTTCCAACAACGTGGCCGCCACGTTCTCACGACTTAAACCCGTGTGAATTAGGTCTTTCCTTGTATCTGAAGAATCGTCTACTAAAATATCAAGTCATTCTGACCAATAGTTTTAAAATTATCGATTTTTGAATTCGTAATTTTAATTATAATCACCCTGTGCGTTTAAAAACATTGTTGTACATTATTTAAATTGGGAAAAGATAAATAAGTTTGATTTTCCGTTCATGAAGAAATTTGAGACATAAATTAAAATCATTTGATTTTATACCAAAAAAATATCTTTTCTTAAATAATTTTAATTATTTAAGTCATTTTCAGTATTCTTAAATATGAAAGAACTTTTAATGGGTTACTATGTAAAGAAAATCTTAAATTTACCCTCCAAGTGGCAAACCCGTCAAAAGACGGATTTTTTTTCTCCCTTCAAAATGGCGGGGCCGTCAAAATACGGAATCAAAAACTCCCTTAAAACTGTCGCTGCTCGTATATGTCGCTTGTTTTCTCTTCCCCCTATCTCAAGCTGTGAGATAATCAGAAGGGAATATGAGACAAGGAAAAGTGAATCTTTATCATTGGACGATATGTTTGACGTCTTCCTGCTCGCGTCCTTTTAAGCATTTTAAAATCTCGCTCACGTTCTGTGCCGTTACTTTTGAGATTTTTATAATAAATACGTATCCAAAATGAGTTTTAAATGAAGGGAATAAAAATAAACGTATGAAAATACATACCTGGAATGAATAAATATACGTATCATTAATAATAATTTGATCAATAAGATTTTAAAACTTTCTAGCATAAGAAAATAGTTTTTCTAAAAGATAAATAAAAAAATATAAAATTAATATTTGACAAGTTTCTCTTTTATAGCGTGATTTCATTTAAGGATTGCTTATGCAATTTATTTTTGAAAATAAGACACTAAACTGATGTACAGAATTTATTTAACGAACGAAACTTTTTACTTTTAATAAAATATTTTTTTTAGTTTTCATTAATAATAATATTGAAGAAGGGGAAATATATCGAACCAATATATTAAAGTGGGATTTTTCGGAAAGATTAGCATTCATTTTATTAAATCCTTATTTTTATAACGTAATAATCTATATATGAGAATTGAATATTTTTTTAATTCTTTAAACCTTATAGAATTTCACACTCCTTGACGAATTCGAACAAAAATGTCAGCATTGTAGATATATAAGTTTCATGGTTTTTATATTTTTCTCTGGTTTTTAATAATATTTTCATAATCGCAGTTTATTATAGTTTCTATTTTTTATCGAAATATTAATCTTATTTCCCTGGTCAATATCATATACATCGACCGGTTTTGTTAATGTTAAACTGGTTTATTACAACACAATGTATACAATGTACAATTTTATTTATACATTTTCATGTATCACCAAGAAAATTCATTCTTTGAAGTAAAATTAAGATCTTGAAATTGTTGTGTCTTATTTAGTGACATGCTAGTTGTGGAACTTTCGCTTCAGCTACATGGTTTATTTCTATTTCAGTAAAGAAATTTTTAACCCTTTGCTTTTAGCTTAGATCTTTATAATCCTTTTACTAAATCATCATCAGTGGGATAAAAGTCAGAATGAAATATTAGGATAACAATAAAAACGATTTTAGTTTCAATTAAAAAAATATATATTATTTGAAATATGCTAAATTATTTTTGATTTAATTTTAAGTTGGTAAATTATATGTCATAAAATTTCGTATCATTGATAAAAAATAATAGATTTCACAATTAATGTACAAATTATTTTTCTACTGTGATATTTTCAAACGAATTTTAAAATTTTAATAATTTTTATTAGTTCTCTAAAGGGGCTTTTTTCCCTAGTCATTTTGGAGTAAAATGTTTTTAGAATTGAGATTGATCTATTGAAAAGATATTAACTTTTTAGATAAATTTATTAATTAATTTTGTCTATTAATAATTAAGAAACAATTCAAGACACATCATTTTATTTGAGATAAACAAATGAAGTGTCTTTGTCTTACTGAAAATTTCGTAAGAATTTATGCCTACTTACATAACTTTATTCAAAGATTAATGAATTTGGTGATGAACGTAAGTCTCATGCCCTTAGAAAGGGTAAATTAAATTTTTAAAGAAATGAGTTCCACTGTTCAAAGTATGTAGTTGCTGATTTTGGTAATTCTATTTCAAACTCTGAAGTCTGAAGATCAGCAAAACAAACAGACAGATAATGTTGCACACACTCATCCATCTTTATTATTAACAGAGACGAATGTTTGTGCATTTTGGCACTCTATTAGAGTTTACATATTTATCTCAGTGGAATATACATCTTAGAAAATGAAACTGTGCATTGTAGAGATCCTTTTTTTACATCTGAAATTTTTTAAAAAATTTTAATTAAAAATTAAATAAGATATTGACGAGTTTTTTATTACAACTTTCACAATTATTACAGTATTAAAATGATTTTTTATTATCATCTTAAAATTCAAAAGATTACTTTTTCAATGATTAATTTGTTTTGTACTTCATTTTTTATCTATTCGTAATAAATTCAAGGGCAAATATTAAGCCGTTTTAACATCAGCATATTTCACTGTTATAAAATAATTCAAGCCGTTTACGTTATTGCTACACATATTTGATCATGGACTTTTTTTCTTTTGTTCAAGATGAAGTTACGAAGACATGGCTTATATTTCCATAATTAGTAAATTTCTATTAAAGAATGCTTTTAATATACTTTTAGAATTTTTTTTGTAATTGAACTAAATTTTAATTTTACACCTAAGCAGTGAAGAACATTTTTCAACGTTGCATTCATTTTTAAAATTTGAGCTCTACCATGTAACATAATAAAAAATATAACACATCTGAAACATTTCAAAAGTTAAAAAGAAATATTCAGCAGCATACAAAAACTTTATTGCTGAATGATTCTATTCTTCGAATTTAGAAATTTAATAAGCCTGTTTGGCTTCAACAAAAAGGGTTTTGAATTAAGTGAAGTTTATTCACTCCCGTTTTAAATTAAGGATTTACTGCCGTGCAGCTGACAGGAAATTTAAAAAATTATGTCGTATAGAATGGTGCATGGCGTCTGAAACAATAGGAGTTATATGACTATCAAAACTTAAAATTCTAAGATGTTTTGCTGAAGAAAACATTCAATTTAAAATTTTATATTGACCAGCAATCCCGGCACAAGTGTTGGTCGCCAAAAGCAGCTAGGAAGTAATAAGTAAAAAAAGGTCAATGCAGCTGCATTTGCAAAGCTTTTAAATTCAGAATTTTTTTAAAGATTCGTTTACCCCACGATATGTCTTTATCCGATTGTAAAATAGTGATAGCATAAAGCCGAATTTTTTAAAAATTATAATTTATTTTAGAACGTTTTTTTTTAATATTCGGTAAGAGCTTTCTTTAGAAGCATTCGAAAGTTCCATTTGCAAATGGTTAACTACAAATTTAAATAACCTGTATTATTTAAGTCTTTTTTCCAGACCAAAATTGTATCATGGATATTGCAAATAAATATTTTGACAATTACTTTTATTTGTTGCAGTCATAAGGTGCATCAGCTGCATAATCTGTAATAATATTTCAGCATTACTTAATTATTGTAAGATATATTTAATTACAAAATTTTAATCATGCAGATAAACACTAAAAATAGATATCTCGGAAATTGAAATATTTTATGAAATTCCATAATTAAATAATTATTTTCTAATTACCGAAGAAGCAAAATTATAATTTGATGTTATTTATCGTAATTAATGTCTTAAACGCGCATTTTAAAATATTAAAATACATTGGCAATTCACTGAAAGAAAATTTTTTTTCAATAATTAAATCGCTTGTACGTAATTTTGAGAAATAATTTCGCAGTAAGAGGGGATATTGAGAAACATATTACAATGGAAAAAAAAATATTAGGCGAACACTTTCAATAAATAAAAATTATATACTTATCAAATTAAAGATAACCAAAATTTATTCCTAACGCAAATTTTATGCGGTGTTTAATGAAATAATAGAAAAACCTCTAAAAATAATCACACTTTCTGCATTTTCAATCTATGTTATTGTCACTCTCTTCCTAACCACAAAAAGAAAAATTATCTTAAAAATCGAAAGATAGCGATAAGCAACTCCTGCCAATCACACCATGTGGTCTGCTTATGACTCTGACCCAGCAGCGTTGAACTGACCGCAAAAGGGGAAAGCAATCCCTTTGTCAAAATGCTGACACTTTTAAGAATAAACCTGTTATTCAGACGTGCCGCATGCGGCATGTATAGCAATCTGAACGCGGCCTACAGGAGGGTTAATTCATATGATTACAATATATATATATATATATATATATATATATATATATATACATGTGTGTGTGTGTGTATTATAGATAGATAGATAGATTTTCGTTACCAGTAAACTTGTTTTTTTTATTCAAATAGTTGCACTTGAAATTCTTAAAAAAATATTTCTGGAATTATAAATCTTATGCTAACTAAGAAACTGTATGCAATTGAATTGTTTACATGCATTCTTTATTTTATACACAGATAAAGAATAATAAAATAACATTCTGTCTCACAATTTCAATAAATCTTATTTTCCCATGCAAAGAAGGCATAGAAACAATTCAAAGCAAAAAAAAGAAACGAAATAAGATTATTTCTCTAGATATTTTATTTCTGAGAATAAAGGTAATACAATATATACATATATATTCAAAGTTGAAAAATAAACAAATGGTAAACAAAAACCTTCTATTTTTTTCAGATAGTTTAAAATATCACTTCAAGAATACCACTGATATATATATATATATATATATATATATATATATATATATATTTAAAATTTATATGGGCTAGAAAAAAGACATTTTCGGATAAGTTCCAAGAATTTGGATAAGAAAAATTTTGCATTATTTTTAGTATCTCTTTAGATAGCAATAATTAATTTCAAAAGACATGTTTAACTTTTAATTAACATTAAATAAATTTATTATATGGGTTAAAAGATTCATTTTTTCAATCAATCTGTATTTTAATCTTCAAAATAGTTTATTTATTAATTTTTGTAACAATTTATTATTTCACGTATTAGTCATTCAGAAAACATTAATTTTATTGGTAGATAAAAATCACCAATTTTGCTTTTTTTTTCAAACTGAGTTTTCTTTATGCTAATTTAAATGTTATTTAAATGGAAGAACAATATTTAATGAAACTAACAGCACTAACAAGCAATACAATTATTAATAAGCAATCAAATGAATTTAAAAGAGTATAATAATGATACCATATGGGTAATGTTGACTTTTGTTGTCATAAAAATCTTACGGTTTTAACCAAAATACATCTTGGACTAATCTTGAGTGACTAACATCTTAGCATTGATGCACGAGTGAGCCAGATATGTTAAGAAAAATTCAATATCACATAAACTCAAAATAAATTTAATGAATAAAGTTCTAGAATTACATCTTAAATAATATACCCTAAAAATAGAAATCCTTAATTTTAATTATTAATTAAATTTAACTTTTAAGTTAAAAATTGTTATTGTGAAGACAATAGAGCCATTTCTTCTTATAGTCACTAATAGGTGGTGTCACTTTCGTGCATCAATATTTAATTAAATCAATTCATTAACGGACAATCAGGTAACGAAAATATTAACATAGTGTTTGTCTTAAAACATACTAATAAATTAGTTTTTTTTTCCTCTTCAGAAATACAAAATAAATGGATGTATGTGAAAAAGTAAGAGTAATTCGAGATTCTTTAATGATTAGTTTACTAGATTATTATCTAGTTTTGAAAATATGCTATTTTTTCAGGATTGAGTTTGTAAACTGTGATAGACGACGACGACAGCATCTGAGACTGCAATCTTCTTCAAATTTCCAACATATCGATATTGTTTCAAATAAATTTAAAAATTTCATTAGTTCTGCAACATTGCTTATTGATTTTTCAAATACTATCAAATGCTCTGTTATATTCTCTCCGACTGGTATAATGTATAAAAAATATTAAATTGTATCAGAAAATTAGAGTGGAAAAAGTAAAAAAAAAAAAAAAAAGGGAAAACTAAATGTAGATGCTATTTTTAGACAAAATAGTTCTACTGAAAGAAAAGCGAGTTGGCAAATAAATGCTACCCAACAATTCTTGTGGGAACAAAAGCTTTTGAAACATACCGGATTCATACTAAATAATGCAAGAAGCGTTAAAAATGTCAAATAAACTTGAGCATAGGAATTTGATAGAAGTATTAAATAAGTAAAAATTGCCGCTTCGATTTTCTTTTGCTTGAACAGATTCTTCATTCTGCTTGTATGGGTGCTCTTTCAGCTACAAAACATTTCTTAAAAGTCTTCAATTTCTCTTTTACTTAACTATTGATTCCAAGTTTGACACCAAGTATTGAAAACACATTCATCCTTGAATATTTCTATCTACAGCAACGTAAATTCTTGGTTACAATGTTCATGACGTTTAGTGGTATTGTCATTTTATATTCATGCTGTAATAACATTCATGTTAAATGATGAGAATCTAGAGCAGAAAATTGCATTTAAAATTTTTGAATTACTTCGGAAACTTCAAATCAATTTCTGAGATTTAATTGAAGGAAATTACTTCTTGATTTTAAAATTATCTCACTTGTTTACTATTAGTTTGTATTGATTTGTGTAATTAATTTTTCCTCTTCATTTTGGTATTCAATGGTTTTGAAATTTTCCGAAGAATTGTTTTCTTTAAAATTTGATTGATTTAAATGGAACGTTTTATTGGTGTAAAAAATTGTGACGAGCAATTCTTTATCTTAGATATGAAAAAAAAATCGCGAAGGACTTTTCGAAAAACAATAACATAAAGAAAATAACCTATATGAAATAAACCATAAGAAATATCATGAAAAAGAAGCATTTAAATAAAAAAAAATCAGTTTTTAAGATTATTTTTATTAGTATCTCAAATTTTTACAGTAATTATTGACACCTCATAATTTTGCCTTCAATATTTTTGATAATAAAGACTTACAAAGAAATCTTTTAACTTTTTTTTCTTATCTTATTTCATTATTAAGAATAAATTTTATTATCAGAAATAAATTATTCTGTTTTTGTCCAAAACCTATTACAAACGCTTTGTTTATTAGCTCAAAACACTTGATAATATATTTTCTTTTTCAGTTTATATTGTTTTTTGGAATGTTAAAGGGAATCTTGCGGCCATGATACTACAGTCAAATTTCAAATTCCTTTGACTTTAATCCTGGCGTTCCACGGATCCTTTTAGTGATAATTCTTGGAATTACTCCAGGCAAACTCATAAATGTGATAACTTAAATTCCCCACGATTCAATGTTAAATTTCACTTTCAAATGGTTGAGCAAAAAGCATCGGAAATATATATTTTGGTCATTAATTAATTAAAAATGCTAGATTAACACAAACGATCTTTATTTTATAACTATTGTTCGCCAGTGCCACGTAAGGGAACACGGTCTTAAATAAGGGCCAAAATTTTATGTCGAGGGCAGGTGGAAATAAGACC
Source organism: Argiope aurantia (assembly GCA_026543865.1). Lineage (NCBI taxonomy): Eukaryota > Metazoa > Arthropoda > Arachnida > Araneae > Araneidae > Argiope > Argiope aurantia. The sequence goes on from JAPMOR010028118.1 coordinate 58,160, forward strand.
TTTATTGGAGAATATGTTAGAAAGTTTTTGGTAAATCAAACTCTATGATATCTTAATAGAGATTTTAAATAGTTTTCAAAGACAAATATATTTTATAGAAATTTATTTATACCAAGTGAACAATACTAAATTTATTCTTTCCAAATCCTGAATAAACTGGTACATTATTGTTATATTGAGTCGAACGACAATAAAAAGAAAATTAATGAAACGGTGAATACGTGATGACACATGACTCTCTTTGTTGGTTTTCTTTGTAGGTTTTCTTTGTAGGTGCTTCTTTTGTAGATTTCTTTCGGTTGCTTCTGTTTTTCTGAGAGTAGGTAAAAAATGCTGCTTCGAGGAAAAGAATTACTATCCTAAGGTCTCGTTAGTTGGTCGTATTCTTCATTAGCTACTATTTTGTTATTTTATGCTTTAAAAATATTTGCTAACTAACCCTTCATACTTTAAAAAATCTAGTTTGAAATTTAAGTTACTGAAACTTTATTTTGTAATTCTTAAAATTGATATAAAACTTTTAAGTACTTATAAATTGTATTTATTTGCATGCTCTTTATCTAAAATTTCTATTATAAAATTTTATATCATTTTGTTAAATAATTTATTACTAACGAAACCATATATATATTTATAATAAACTATAAGCTTTATACATTTGTTTTTTAAGAATGAGTGATTCTACACATGTATTTTAATTTAAAAATGAGAGCGAAACGTAATGGGCTCAGGCACGATTAAGAATATGATTGATAATTCTGAGTAGAATACTATTTCATTTGTAAAGCAAATTGTCTGCATAATTTACTGATGTACGTGATAAGAATGCGTATCTGAGCTATTATTTCACAGAATTAAATGCATTTAAAATAAGCGAAAGCTTTAAATAATGCATTAACAAGGAAACTGTTATGTCGGCAGATTCTGAACTATCATTTGTTTTAATTATTCCGTAAACAAATATGAAAAGTTGGAAATTTTAATAAACTTGTTTTGTTTTCACTTATTAATAAATTCCTGTGGCAAATTCTTTGTAAGAAATAAAGAGCTGAAATCTTAAAAAAAGGATTGAAATTGAAGAAATCAATCTACCTTTCGAAGAGATCAAGGGAATGACTAAGCTGACAGACGAAGAAATACAGGGTGGCCATAAAATAACTTTCTCTGTTTGGAGTCTTCTGCAGCTAAAATGAATGCTCGAAGTGAAACCATATTTCATATATTGACTGTGGAAGGAATGGAAAGATGAATTCAGCAGAAAAAAAAATAGTACTAAAAGTTGCCAATAGGAGAAATATCGGCTTTGCTTTCAAGTACGAGCGAAGAAATTTAGATATCGAGATGGATCATGTAAAATTCCTAATACGTGCGTGATAGCAGCAACATGCATTCCTTGTGAAAAGAGAAGAGCAAATGACATGTTAGCAGTTCGTTCTTGACTATTGATGTGCTCTTGACTGTTGATGTATATTTAATACGGCCCTACCTTACCTCAACATGCTTTATTGATAAAAATGTTCTGCACTATACAGTGTAATACCGTGACTGCTTTTTAGCAAACCTGCATGTATTGAAACAGAATATAAAATGGGCTGTTATAAATATCAAAACTGACAGTTTACAGGCAGCACTGGAGAATGTCATAACGCCGTATGCAGTATTTTGTACACAGGTAAGGTCAGAATATTCAAAATGATACACGGTGTCCCGGAGACCTTAATGTTGTTGAATAAAAGATTATTTTCTGTGAGTGTTGTGAATTCAGTATTTCCCCTATTGGCAGCTTTTCGTACTAATTTGTTTTCTGCTGAATTTGTCTTCAGATGCTTTTCACAATTCTTATATGAAATGTCTTTTCACTTCGTTCTTTCATTTTAGCTGCAGATGCCGCCAAATAGGGAAAGTTATTTTATGGCCACCCTGTTCATAGAAAACATGCAACGTTTGTTATGAAAAGAAAATATGAAAATATACTACTTCTCAATATAAAACTTTATACAAACAGCTAAAAATATTTAAATTTTATTTGCAATAAAATTTTATCTTGATTCTAATTTAATAAGACTTAATTATTCATAGATTCTATTTAAACAACTAAAACAGTTCATTAAGACAAGATTAAAGCTAATTTGACAAATTAGGTTCTAATTTTAAAGAGTAAGTGTTTCAACTCACTACATTTTTATAGTTAATAATGTTTTTTAACTTATTATGACTGATAACTTTTTTTTTCTCATAATTGCAGTAATTTGTACATCACAAACTGGTGACATATCATTCAATATACGTTAAC
>JAPMOR010028118.1:60462-82801 GCA_026543865.1 Argiope aurantia
TTACTGTTAAAAATGTTTTTCTATCTCATCATTACTGATTTTTTTTTTTGCTCATTATCGCAGCAATTTGCATATCACAAATTGGTGACATATCATTCAATGTAATGAGACAAGGTTAAAATTGATTTGACAAATTGGGTTCTAAATTTTAGAAGGATAAGTTCTCCAATTCACTACATTTTTATAATTTTTTATAATTAAGAATGATATTTAACTTTATTATTAATGATATTTATTTTTTTGCTCTTATTTTGGTACTTTGGATAAAACAAATCGGTGATATATCATTCAGAACATGTTAGCTTCAGAATTGCATCTCGGAAACACTTTTAAAACTTGTCCTTTTACTGTTTAAGTAAAAAAAAAATAATTAGTTTTACCAACACTTTTTCAGAATTGAAAATTCATAACAACATGTAGGGGAAAAAATCTGATTTAATCTCATTATTAAAGTGTTAAATCTCTTCCCACACGACCGAAAAGATGTAATTAAATCTTGTTGGAAAAGAAGGTAAAGATTAAAAATTTTATCTCATCAAATCCTAATTCATCTTAGTTAGGAACGAGATAATTTTCAAAACACCTTTTTTTTGTGTTTTTGAAAGAAAAAATGATTTTTATATTAAGAATGAATAAAGAAAATGAATAATTAGATTCGATTTGTAAACAAGTAAGCCTTTATATAGAAGGAAACTCTTAATTTAATATTTTACGCCACTGAGAGGATTAATGGCAAATGCTTAAGAACTTGAATAATATTAAAATTGTTTACTTAAGCTGATTGAATTGTTAAACAAATATTAATTTTAATTTTTTTTAATAACAATGAAAGGGGGCTTTAAATCTACAGGTCATTGGAAAAGAACTACTAGAAAATTATACTTTATTTAAATCAAAATTATAAGTAGATTTTATTCATTGAATAATTTTTCAGTTAGACGTCTTTATTTATTTTAAGAGGTCGGTATATATTGTAATTAAAAAAACACAATTATTTAAACACGAAATTTTATTTTTAAATTTTCATTTCAAAAAATATATTTTTATGAGCATTTGTATTGCAAGTTATATTGCTAAACAAAATGAACAAGCAATGGGTTCAGAGGTTTAAATGCATGTCGATAAATGTTTCCAGTAAATATTTTTTTCAGGTTTAAATATAGTTAAACTGATTCAGGTGCCTTGATTCTTGCTTTTTTTTTGTTTAGTTCAATTACATTAACGTCCCGTTTTAAAGATGCTCTGGGGCTATTTCGGGACTGACCTCGTAATTTTGAACCGCGGTCAGACAATAAGAACGGCACCTGAACTGGCAACCTCCTCTCCACACCACACCAGCGGGGGAACGATTGGCCTGTAAGTTTAACGTACACCATATTCGCTTACATGACGGTTTTTCGGTAGAAACGATCTCGAACCTGAAATCCTCCGATTCCGAAGCCGAGACTTTACCACCAGTCAACTGTGGTCTCCTTGATCGTTGAGTAAATTATATAAAATTTATTGTAAAGATTCATGCAAAAAGTTAAAATAACTTGAGTATGAATTTTATAACAGTTAAAAATATATTTTACCAGTTATAAAATTCATACTCAGATTCATTTTAACTTTAAAAATTTACTGTTTTTCCCAAACTTTTTATGATAATATAATTCTTGAGCATAAAACACTTTCAAAGAAAAGAGCTTTTATAAGAAATTACAAAATTCTACAATTTTGTTGCAAATTAAATTTAAAAAAACAAGGAAAGTGATGAGTTATTTTAAAAAAGTCTAATTATATTTCCTTTTTAATTAAAAAAATGTATTAATGTTTATTTAGACTTATATTTAGTCTAATATATATATACAGAAAAAGATTGTAGCTATAAATCTTTAAATTCCTTAAAAGTGATCGCATGACGTCTCTAGGGTAAATATTTATAAATAATCTCCACTGTAAAAGCAGTTTTGGAAAGAATACTTTAGACAGCTTGGGTTAAAAAAATAATTAATTTTTAATTATTAACTGTAAATTCTTAAAGTGTAGAACTATGAAAAATCATTGCCTAGTACATGTCATTTTCTTGTTTTCTATTATTATTATTATTATTACTACTATTATTTAGAAGATGAAGTAAAAATTGCTGTCTACTAAAACTCCGCGATCAGAATACCTTAGAAACTTGTATTTTACAGAATTTACATCCCATCACTATATATTCCTATGATATCTACATTTTATAGTTATTTAAATAGAATTGAGAATAGGAAATAGAATAGATACCGAATGGCGTTCACCGAATATCCAACTTTCACTCTTATATAAAATATATTTACTATTTATCATAAATATCTAATTAAAAATAACATATTCAAATATCTAAATAACAAAATAAGATTGAAATTCTTTGAAAGTAGGCAGATTTTAAATCTTGCAGCATTACATTAAATTTAATAATTACTTGTAAAAAGGATTGATTAAAGAATATTGCAATGTATTTGCACATTTATTATAAAATTCTATTAATATGGCTATTATAAAAATATTATATACAAGAAACTACAATAATTTAATTTCAATTTTCTAAAATGATGTTAATTGGAGCTTATAATCTTGGTAAAAAGTTTAAATATTTACTTGATTAAGTCATTATAGTAATTTTCCAGCTTTTTCTATTTTCTGGATATCTAACTACCCTGCTTTTTATCATCTTATGAAGAATACTGTTCTAATTACTTTTTATCATAATTTAAGAACCAAGGATCTTCATTTTCTTATATAAAAATAATTAGGAATAACTTCTGTTTTTCAATGTTACAAATTAAAACCATGATTCATAAAACTTTATTTCATTATACTGTAATTTTTTCAAAATTCGTAAAATGGCCATTGGCATGTATTAGTGATGTTTTGTTGTACACATTTTATTTAGTAGTCACATCAAGCGATTTCCAAAATTAAGTTCCATTGAATTTCTTCATATGACATTATTGAAAGATTGTGTGTATCAAATACTTTGCAGAGTTTTAAGAAGCGTATCATAATATAGGCTATAACTCCTCAAACATTTGTTAATGCATAGCAAGAAACTTCGTTTCTTTGTACTATGTGGATATGTACTATGTACTATATATCATGCGGTATATAACTATATACTTCTATACTATATATATTATGCGGCGTGCGCTTTGTATATACTATGCAAAAGTTTCGATTCACTGCACTATGTACTATAAATTATGCAGGATAGCCTAGTTAGTAGGGTGTTGGATTCGCGTCCCTTGTGTTGCGAGTTCGAACCCCTCCGACCGAAGATTCCCCTTGTGTGGGGAGGCTGGGGCATGTATAAATCTGTCGTGCTCACAAAGTCCTCCATGTCGAGAGTAATACAACTGGGGGTACTGGATCAGGGGTAATCGTTCTCTGATTCAGGTCTAAATTTAGATCTGTGGATGAGTGAATGAAATGCATGAATGAAGTCTATCCATTAAAAAGGGTTGTGACGTGTGTGTAGCTTATAGTCGTACCCTTGGCATAGATGACGCTACTGAAAAAACAAGAGACGCACCCTTGGCTTAAAATCATTGGGCTTATCTATGACAAGTAAGTCCATTGGAAACAATAACAACATATATTATGCGGTATACAACTATATACTTCTATATTATATATATTATGTGGCATGCTCTTTGTATATACTATACACAATGTACTTACTAAATTATGTATATACTATATTATGTATGTATATAGCACATATTATAGTATGCATGCATATTATGATATGTGGAATATGCACCAATCAAAAGATCTTACTCTGAGAAATGTAAACTTTAGTAGCTCTTGTGAAAGTATATAAGAGCATTTTGTTTCTACACCTTATATATTTTGTCTTACAATATTTTGCAATTTGTTTCATAATTCTTGAACTCATTGTCAGTTTTTCAAAGTTTATTAAGGAAAATAATTGGATCGACCTACAGAAAAATGTTTCTTTAATTATATAATTTAATTAAAATATTTACTTAAGTAATTTTATAGTATTCATTAGGCAATTTAATCTACTTATATACCAACTTATCAAACCTATAACACCAACAAAATTTACCAACATGCACAAAATATGGGAAATCTAATGAATCTTTACCTAGAGAAAAATAACCAATATTTTCGGTTAAATATCATTATATTAATCATGGTTAGTTAGACATGAATTTGAAGATGACAACGCAATTACCGATAAGACGTATCACCTTGAAACTTAATTCCATAGCAGTTCATAACAAGATCTTTTTAATAATTCGTTGTGCGGTTTAATATATTATCTTGAGTTCACAGTTTTATATTTTTGTTTAAGTTAATTAGATGTGAGTGAAAGATTTTGAATTTGACAGTAAGGTAATTAAATTGGCCATCAGCACTATTTTTTTATATTTTTGATTGAATAAGTTTGATATAGAATAAATTATTCAGCTTGGATAATTTTTTTTGTTTGCTTGGATGCTCGAACTTTATTTTATGTTTTATGAAACATTTATTTATGATTTAATTTACTGACACAAATTCAATTTACTCACAAAATATTCAAAAACTATATATATATATATATATATATATATATATATATATATAATTTTGTTGCTTTAGAAGAAAATTTGAAGGACTTTTAGATTTTCATATTAATTGAATCAATAAAATATTTTAAGAATTTTATTAAAAAAATTATAAAAAGAAATTTACAAATTTATAAGTTAACACATCGGATGGTGATATATAATTTGATGTTGATTGAAATATACAGAATAAAAATATTTGATGAAAATATTATAATCTTGAATAAAAATAAAATATTTGCAATTAAAATCTGTATGTATAATGAAAAATATGTTATTGCTAATGTTTAATTTCATCTTATCATACAGGAAAATAGACAATATCAGAAATGTAAAATTAAGATTTTAATTAAAAAAAATAATTAAGTAATTTTGTAACAAAATTTAAGCATTATTATCACAAGCAATTGTTTGCTCTTTAATTAGAATTTTAAAACACGGTAATAATGTATTAAGAAATTTTATCCATTTTTTTTGAATTCTTTTCTTGAATTTAAAAATAAATTTCAAATTCTTTACATCATAGGATTTTAGTGATAAGCCATTATCAATCCATGGTATGGGGATAATCTAATGGGCCAAATTTTATTTGTTCATCTGCTACTGACCAATTGTTTGTTTTATTTTATGTCTATATAAATTGTCGTAAAGACTATTTATGACAATGGGATGGGTGACATCAGAAACAAACTTGCCCTTTAACATCATTAACTAAAATTTATTTAGATTAATTTATTTGAAAATCCCTGAAGTTGACAAAAATAATGATTTGAGAGATGAATGAAAAAGAAAAAAATAAGAAATAATGAATTGTTAAGAAGTAATGATGAATCAGTCATAGACGTAAAAATTCGATACAAATGTTAATTAAAATCATAAACATCATCACAGCATCAAAACAGTGTTCTACGGATTTTTGCATTTATCCAAACCACCTTAATTTATTGAAACATTTTGCGTCATAAATATGAACATTTTGATTTATTATTTTTAATTTTAGATTTGTAAGTCTTCTTCATTTGTCATTAATAGTATTCATTCAGTGTATAAGTATTTGAAAATGCACCATTCATCTAAGGGAGCTTTTGATAACTACCATGTAAAGTAATTCTACGAAGAAAGTTTTTGAGCTGCATATACTGATGAAAACATTTTAATGAAATATTCTGCAAATTCAAAAAATGCACTAATTGTTTATTTTCTAAGAATAACAGTCAAAATTTGGAATCAAGAATAAATTATGTATCTTCCGAAAAAAATGTACCTTTAATGTAATGGCTGATACATTTGAATATTCATGATATGATAATATAATATAACGTATGACTTTTGCTGTTTGGGGTAAATATTAACTAAAATATGCAAATGCGCATGCATTTCCAAAATTTATAATGACTTTTTTTATGTTTTAAGGAATTGAAACAATTAAATAAAAATGTAATTATTCAGTATCATAGTACGATCAATAAAGGCATAATTCTTTTTTCATTAATTTTTTCCTTTAATTTATGATTGTATTTATTTTTGAAAAACTTATCCTATGAAGATTAATTAATAGAAATAACACAATGAAAAAAAAATTATTTTAACTTGGCAATGTTAAAAAAAGACATTCAGAATTGATTGAAATTAAATAGAAATGTCAACAAAAAAACCGGAATATAAAATTAAATTACCTGTCTGTCTGTTAAAAAAAAATTCGGCTTTGTCACAATCTTGTCAATGATATTTTACACTCTTATATAGCAATGTAAACACCCTCTGGTTTTTTATTTCTAAGTGTAACTGTCAAACTGCGAGAAGTAATAAAATATTGACATATGACAAATAAATAAAGCACTTGAAATTCTAATGGATTTTTCCTGTAAAATATTTATAAAATCAAATAAAAATCTCATGTCTCCTATAATTTAAAAAAAAACACAAACAAAAGGAAGACATATAAATGGATTATACGTTGCTCAAAGAAAAGGCTATGTTTATTTTTCTTGCTTCGTCGAAAAGATTCACAAGTTTGCCTTTTTCATTAGTTGCTGTTATTCATTTAAAGTAGTTTGTCTAAGTTGATAAATAAGAATGAATATATATATATATATATATATATAATTTCAATAAATTTCATAATTTCAGTAAACAAAATATTTTATATCTATGTGAGTCAAAAATTTCAAATAGATGGAAGGTGAGTAAATGCATACCAAAAAGAATAAAAAGTGTCACTTCTATAAAAAATGAAGTGCATAATAAATCTTTTTATTTCATGGGAATATTTATTCTTTGCCCGATATAAACTTTATAAACTTTCACAGCAATACTTATCTGAATTTTATGACGAGTTGAAAATCGTATCGATTTTCTTTTCAATACATTTAGACAAATTCATTAAACAAATAAAATTAATTTCGACGAGCTACATAAAATATAATCAAAGTATATTTAGGCTATAAAAGGAACAACAATGTATAATTTCTCTTATCTATAAACAATCGTTCTTAAAGAAAAACTATAAAAATCTCGCCAAATTTTACAGATGAATTTTAACGTTGCGATTTTGAATGAAAAATATAATTACTTCTTTACGAATTATTAATCGATAATTTCAAAACATAATTTAATATTTCTAAAGTATATTTATAAATCATAAAATAAATTTAGCGGAAATAAACTTTCGTATATTATATCAATGTCAAAGGGAGAATAAAAAAGAAAACATAAGAATTCCACTATTTCCACTAATAACTAAAATAATTCCAGGACATAATTCATTAAAAGATAAAAAAAATTAAATGTTCGAAAAAAATCAATAATAACATACAAATTATAGCAAAATAGGCAGTTGCGTTTATATGGAGAAATGTAACTACTATTTCTACTTAAAAAATGGTACTATATAAAATAATTTTTAAAGTTAAATACATCTGCATTTCGTTACATGAACTTTAACAGAAAATTATTATCTTTTAACTTTGATTTGCAGACAGTTATAGAATTTATAACTCATAAAAAATAAAAATAGATATATTTGAGTTGTGATTTTTATATTTTAGAAATTGTTTGCTACTTTTCCAATATATCTTTATATTTTAGAAAATTTTTTTTGCTACTTTTCTAATACATTATAACAGACAGTACATTCCAATATATTAACATTTTCACGGACAGTACAGTTATATATAATTATCTTGCCCATAATATTAACAAATATACTCAGCAAAAAAAAAACCGATAAAATAAATGTGTTTTTTTTTTTCAAATATCACATTTATTTCGGTAGTCTAATAGGTACCTCTACAAATATTTCGTATGAAAAGTCATTTTAACTCAGAAAATTAAAATATGACTTTGTTAGTTCTACTAACATTTTTAAACTGACCGCGAAAGGCTTAAAACACTACTATCAGCTTCTATAAAAGCTACAAGCATAATACCGCATACCTACATTAAACATACGCAATAGAAAGATAAGATTAATATGAGATATCGGGTGAATATATAAATATTATTATGTTATGGGATAATCAAATTTCCTTGAATTTCTTAGATTTAAAGATTGTATAATATTCAGCAAAACACACACACACATATATATATATATATATCTGTTAAACCTCGTCACAGTATAATTTATAATGAGATTCGACTTACTCTTGTATTCACCTAAGTTTCAATAATTTAAATGAGAACAGATAAGAGAAGTTTGATTAGGTGTAATAGATGTTATAAAATAAAGGCCGAACTTTTCAGTGATTTCTTTTAAACGAGTTTAACAAATCAATCAAACATTTATTTTTTCAATAAAAAACAACTTTTAAACATAGCAAAGTAAAATAAAATATTTTAAAACATTCTTAGATGCAGGTATTAATGTTAAAAGTTAACGAGATATTAGATGCTTCATTCTGTGGCACATCGAAGTGTCGTTAAGTCATCAGACAAGATACAGAAAAAAAAATCCACCTATCCATCCAAACATAACAGGGATCCAAGATAATAAAAGAACTCAAATTCTGGTCAATTCAAGTTTTCAAAATGCATTAGAATGGAATGCAGACGAAGAATATTATTTATATAATGCTACTTCTTTGGAATCAGCATTTTATAAATTATATAACTCGACATTAGATTATAAAAATAAAAAGAGATTGAAGCCTAACAGTAAAAATGAATATATATAAATAATCTATTTCGTACAAAAAATAAACAGCCGAAGCCGAAAAGTAAAAGAAAAAATGTACAAATAATATAATTCGGCCTTATTAAACCATTTCCCTCAATTATTTTTTCAGCGATAAAAATCTTTCGTTTTGAAATTTTTGATTTTTTTTTAAATTTAGCTTTTCACTTCCATTATATAAAACATTATTTTGGATTTTTAATTAGAAAGCTTAATAATACCGAAATTTGAAGTCGATTTGTATCTAACAGATACGACTGTATATCGTGGGAAGAAAGCTTTAAAAATTGTTAAATATCCATATCTTCTTAAAAATTAAATATGGAACTAAACAACCAGTTTTTATATAGATAAGTATATATCAATTAAGCAACCACTAATTATAATCCGGACATCCATCCATTTTTGCAAAATATATTAATAAACGACTAGACATCCCTACCTGAATTCAATTTACATTTCTGACCGTGTTCGATTAGATTATGATATATATATATATATATATATATATATATATATATATATATAAGTTTATAATAAGTTTTGCTGCAGCATAAGTTCATTCTTCTTTAAAAACTTCTGAAAATAACTGCACAAACTTTTTGCACGATCAATTACAATAAAGCTCATATAAAAATTACTGTTAGCGCTTTTAAAAAAATACGAGTTAAAGAAACACCATATTGAGTCAAACCCAAGCAAATACACAACACTCTAGTTTTATAAACATGAATATAAAAGTTAAAATACTTAAAATTTGTACACTTTGCTAAACTGCATAAACTTCTCAAAATAACTGTATAAATTTCTTGTACGATAAATTTACAAATTTAAGTAATCAATCATTCACACGTAAAAAATTAGTATTACAATTTTCGGAAAAAATACGAATTAAAAAATAAAACACCATATCACGTCAAACCAAGCAGACTTTAGTTTATAAGCACGAATATAAATGTAAAAGTTTTAAAATTCCTAAACTTTTCAAAATTTGTTAAAAATGTCTCAAACCTGACTGTATAAACTTCTTGAACGTTCAATTTACATATTTAAGTAATCAGTTACCCATACTTAAAAAATTGCTATTACTTTCGCTAAAAATACGATGTGAAAAAAACCCACCTTATCTCGCCAAACCCAAGTAGATACACAAAACCCTAGTTTTATAAACTTGATTATAAAAGTTAAGGTTTTAAAATACATGAACTTTTCACACTTCGTTGAAACCTTCTCAAAATAAATGTATAAACTTTTTGAACGATCAGTTTACAAATTTAAGTAATCAATAATTTACAAATAAAAGAATTAGTATTAGTATTTTCAGAAAAAATACAAATTCAAAATTCCACCATATTACGTCAAACCAAGCAGAACACAAAACTCTAGTTTTATAAACATGAACATAAAAGTTACAGTTTTAAAATTCTTAAAATTTGCACATTTTGTTAAAACCTTCTCAAAACAACTGTATAAACTTCTTGAACGATCAATTTACAAAAATAAGTAATCAGTCACTCATATTTTTTAAAAAAATTACTATTACTTTCACAAAAATACGAAATAAAAAAACTCACCTTATCTCGCCGAACCCAAGCAGACACACAAGACTCAAGTCGATTCCAATCTTCGAGAACGTGCCGGAATATAACGAGGACAAAAGTTTTATGAGAGCAATCTCTTCGAGACACTCGAGCAGTTATTGGGCGAGTGATGCAGCGAAAGTTTCGGCGGAGGAAGCAGAACTTATTAGGGAGGGAAAAGAAGCCGCTCTCGCTCCTCCTGCTGATGGCCGAGGGAGAATAGGAAGAGAATGTGCTCGGATTTCGGTCGTTCGTCGCAAGTTGTGTCGTTTGGAATAGAATCAGCGCTCCCTTACGGCTGAAAACCACCTTTTCGACATGCGCGGAAAATTGGGAAGACCAAAGCTGTTGCGCCTTCAACTATTGGAAGAGAGTTTTTAACTAAGAGGGGTGGGTGGGCTGTTCGGAAGGTACGGGGAGGATTAAAGTGGGATCATTTTCGTGATAAATGTTTTTTGATTTCGATGGTTAAATGAAGCAAGCTTCGTATCTATAGATATGTGAAATATTTGCGTACCTATATATCTAAGTGAAATTCATTAAACATTTTTTTTTTTATCTAAGACGTTATAAAGCTACTGAATGAGTTCTGTTTGTTATATATTTCAATAAAAATATATAATTTAGTGATGAATAAAAGCATTTTTTACTTTCTCGTGCACGAGGTTTATAGAAAATATGGTAATTGTTCAAAAATTCGTACTCGAACTTTTGAAGACTTCGTAAAACACAATTTTTTCTTTGTGTCTGCCTTCTGTGATTAAGATGACACTAAAAAGTTTTGAACTAGATAGATAAAATTTGATATATAGTCTTTAACACAAAATCTGTAAATTTCTACCAAATTTTGATCAAGATTCATTTAGAAGATGTTCGGTTGTTCGAATATAAATCAGCACGATAATTTCAAAAAAGAAAACAAAAAGTTTAATAAATAAAATTCAGCTTACAGATTTAACATCTGAAGTGTAGAAACGTACCAAATTCATCTAGATATAGATTTTCTTTTGATATTTTCACAAGCACCTGGCATCTATAATACAAATACCAAATGATTTAAATATGTGATATTTAGTTACGTGAGTTTATGAATGAATCCATCTGCAGTTGTGTGGTTAATTTTGATTTTAATTGTTTGGAAATTACTTGTCTAAAATTCAGATTAGATACTTGAATATTTATTGCTGAATGCCAGGAAGTAATCTCCCAAAAAGTCATCAAAGATCACACGATTTAATAAAAATGCAGTTTACGTAACAGTTCAAAATTTCGTAATTATTGTTCGCCAATGCGATTTAAAACATTTGTAGTCATTTCCTAGATCCACAATTTTATACGGCGGGTGCAGTAAGACGCCTTTATTAATCATACCAGAAGGTTTGGAAGAGACTATTGCTTTTAAAGGGAAATCGGGAGATATCGGAGTAAAATAATGAGTGATCATTTTTGTAATGAAGGTTTTTTGACACCTTTTCTAGAATGCTGAATGTATAATGAAATAAATTCGAAATGACAGAAATACATAAAATTTATAAATTCATAGGAATTCATCTTTGCCTGCTTACATACAAGTAAACACGTTTTGAGAAACAAGGCATATATAACACATTAAAATTATTAATAAAATTATAATTAATATATCACAATAATGAGAAATATATTTTAAATTTATATATATGATGAAAATAACAGTTGGTTTGGTTGTTGAATTTTGTTTCTTCTTCTCATTCGCTTAATATTGACACCATTTTCCATGAAACATGATTATTGTGTCAGGTAATTTGTATGCATCAACTCTGTCTCTGTAAGAGTTCCGTTTACTTCTCTTACATCCACAGCCCTGATATGTTTCTATTCTAGATACATCCATTATGCTTCACATCTAAATGTTACTTTTTTTATGCATCTATTATTACAGGATTCTTTTCATATATAGGTCATATATAGAAATTCTTTCTCTTATTTGCTACTTTGATGTTATTTTTATCTTTATAGTCATGGTGCCATTTGCTATGAATCATGATTATTGCATTTAAAATTATTGTTCCTATTTGTAAATATTTTGACTTATGTCAATAACTGTGCAAAAATCTGGAACTAAATATTTAAATTCTTATTATAATCCTGTTTCTTGCCAATCTTCATATTTTATGTGTATTTATTAGATAGCTAAATAAAGATAATCATATCATGACATAATATAATAGAAAGTATTTCTTAAAAAAGATACTAAATAAAGTACCAAATAATTGAAATTTTCTTAAAATGCAAGAATTTATATATTCATATAAAGCAAAATTTTTTTTATTAATATCAAAATTATATTTGAATTATACTCTTTTGAGAACTTTTGGAAAATATTTCAATTTTTAGAAAATAAAATATTTTATTTACTTTATTCTCTATTTTAAAATTTCAATTGATTATATGTTTAAAATTAATGCGAAACATGTGTAAATTACTGTTATTGGATTTTGATTAATTATTTTGCACATATATTTTCATGAATCATTTGTATATTCCGAGACATTTTACCTTTTAAAGTGAAATTTTATTTTCAAAAATCACTTTTAAAAATTGTGTTTACATATTAGTTGAAATTAATACTCTTTAAAGCCAATAAAAATCTATTTGATTTATTTCTTTATCTTATATATTGATTATAAACAAATTTCTTCGATTATTTTCAGTTTTCGTTTTTGTGATTATGTTTGTTGGACTACAGTTCACAATTACTGCACTGGACCTTTATTCTGGATTTTTTTTCCATAAAATTATTTATTCTTTTATTTTGAAATAAAGAAAGAAAATACATACTATAACTATTGAATAAAAATACTTAGAAACGAGTAACCCTTTGTAAATAAAACCGTCTTCTTGTTGTTAATCACCTAATCGCACGAAACTTCATTATAGGGTTAGACTTCATCAATTATGATTATTATTTCGTTTATTCATAAAATTATCAAAGAAGCAATGATCCGGAAAGTTTGACAAATAAATTCCTATGTATTTGTAGGGATTTATTTCATAAAATATTTTTTTAAGAACTTCCATGAAGTGCAAAATGCTTTTTATGCTATTGATATCTTTCTGTATACCAAAAAATGACTCTTTTTTTTTTAGACTTGAAAATCTAATTTTAAAAGCTTAATTTTTATTAGTTCCATTACTTTTGATGCTAAGTTTGAGGGTATTCAGTTCTTAGAAAATTACACCATTTTTTATAACGATATTATTATTACTTGATACGGTAAATAATGTCGAAGACAGAAGCAATTATTAGGGTGAAAGAACATTGTTAGATTCAATGAAAGATGTAAAAAATGAATGTTATATAAAAAGGGAGCTGAAGTTGAAGGGGAAAATGAATAACCTCTAAGAAAACATTGCGCAAGAGACGTTACAAAAATCATTTAGAACTAGAAGAACCTTCTATTGATTATATGTAATTTATAGTCTTAATACATTTGCATCTTATTATTCCTCTTATTATTGCTGTTGCCTTTCAGGAATAACAAGCTTCAAAAAAGATCTTAATAGAATCAATAACTATAAAACAACTCTTAAGTTCTCATATTTGTGCAAAACAAAGTTCTACAGAACCAAATACTTTCTTAAATCTAGTAAGTTAATGTATTAAAAAACGGAAACAAGTAGCATCAGTAAAATAAATATAAACCTATGCATGGATGCATTTGAAAATTTCTATCAAATGCATAAAATTACGGAATGTTACAGTTTCTCTAAAATAGGTTATGTATATAAAGCTGAATTTCCATTTACTTGTATGAGTCTTATACTTTTCCACAATCTGTACACTAATTCTACGGATCCTTAAGATTTTAGTTACGTTAAGGTTTTCGTACTGTATCTTTTTTTATACTAAGTTTTCACCATAAGATATAATCAAATAATATATGAAAACTGACACTCCTTATCTTGAAGATAAGAATGAAAATTGACGAAGGCCGTAGTTTCATATATTTAAATGATGATCAAATATATGAATTATTTTCAAATGCAATTAACAGCTACCTTGATATAGAGCGTAGGTCTTTCCACACTGACAACTTAAGGAGACAAATTCTTTAGAACAGATGAATTGTAAAACTAATTTACGTTTTCTAATATAACTGCAAATCATGAACAGAAAAATAAAATACTTTCCTACAGTCTTAAAAATTTGAACAGCTTTTCAGTTATATCAATTACATTTCCATACAGTTTTTTATTCATTTTCGATCAATTTTTTCAACAAAAAAATAATCTGTACTAAACATTTGCCTTTGTATTATTTTTATCGAAGTATTAAAATTACTGTTTGATCGCATTTATCTTTTATATGCTTTTATCAATTTTAAAATTAAATAGCTTTCTTCAGGCATTTACATTTTCGCTTTTATAGCATAGAATTTAAGCAAAAATTTTAATATGCGCTCGCAGTAATATGCTATTAAACACTGTCTTTTAACATTGGCACAACTTCCTTAACTGTTTGAATAAATTTTGTTATATATTTTAACACGTTCAAAATTGTATTAAGTCCACTCGGCATATCATCTGTCTTATTTCCTACTTCTTAGCTTTCTATTAAAAAAGAAATAATTTTTATATTACTTGAAAAAATGGGTAGTTTTATTGCATTATTATACGTGTTTTCACATTGACTTGAAGACGCTTTTTAAACGGTAACAACGAACATTTCCTTTTAATTTTGATGTTTTTAACTGCAGATTTTTAGCCTTGTTTTAATTTCACAATATCTAAAATTCGAGAATTTTTTCCTGCCAAATATTGCTGTCCGGTCATCAGGCTTGAAATCTAAATTTCAATATTTGGTTATAAAAAAATCGAATATCAAAAGATCTGGAAACATAAAAAAATATAAAACATGTAGCAAACAAAAAATATTTCTCAAAAAAAATTAATAAATATACAAAATTAAAAATATTTTCTAAATATATGTTTATTTACGTTGCATAGGCGTTCTTCAAAGCGCCCATTGTATTTTATACAGCTCAAATTCTTTACATGCATACTACTTAAATTCTCAGTTACTAAAACTTTGTTTTCAATAGCAATTTGTATTAAGATGTCTTCATACTTTATTACATTAAATATTAAAGATGGGAACTTAAATAGTAGTTCATGAAGTGACTAAGGGATTTAGGCTGCTTTCATCTTAGATTGTTAACCTCTGCAGATAAAACGTTTCTCCTAAAAGAGTCAGTATGAACATATGAATTCAATATTTCCTCAAAGACCAATTATATAATATAAATTCTAAACATGTAGCTCCGAGTAATATTGAAAGCAAATTTGGAAATAAGAAAGTCGCTTATCAGAACTTTTTAGATTGGTAATTGTTTGTTGTAGAGGGTCTTAAACCTTTTTAAGTAGTTTGAAGTAAAGACTATATTGCATAGAAATATACATGTTTTGTCCTTTCTTACTCATATATGTGATAGGTAAAGGCTGCAGCATCCATGGGTATAGAAGATAGTATAGAACATTATAATCAAGGTTATTTAAATTATTCTTAAATACTGAGTTTATAGAAAGAATTTGGAAACAAATATGTTAAAGTTATAGTTGTAAACTATAGTCCACCGTAAAATTACAGTGTTAATTAAATAACCTTAATGAAGTAGTGCTATTACTTTGTTTCAAATGTAACAATATATTTAAATTGATTTCGATTGACAGAAAAGTTAAAATTTATATTAAAAATTCCCAGGAAATCAAGATTGATTTACACCAAAGTTGTCTTAACCCTTTTATTACTTTTTTATTGCTCATTGTTAGAAATACTTTGTATTAACAATCGAAAAAATGTAAGATTAATGTCACTTAACAGACAATTAAGAGATTTCAAGAATGATCTGACAAGTAACATTGAATGCCGTTCAATATGACAATGCGTATTCTTATTTTCAGTGGTCAGGCGTACATAAAAAGAAGAAGACTATGACAATGCGTAAATGGTTGGACAAAAACTCAAAAATTCTGTATTGGAAGTACAGTATTAGCAACAAAAAACATTCTATCGAGTATCGATCTGTTTGTGTCCCCCTATCCATATCTGAAAGGATTCGTTCATTGATTTTGCCTTGCCTGGAGACTTAAATCACCGGACCTCAAAATTAGAACACAAAGTAGGCAGAAAATTGCATGTCAAATATGTGGACTTTTCAGGGGACATTACAATGATAGTTCTTTACGTATCTTTACCTCGAAATCAGTCAGTTCATATCCCATTGCAGAGTTTTAATCAGAAAGGTAAGAAACCCATTTTGTTTCGCACTTTTAAGTGCGCTCATCAACTATTGAAATCTAATTTAAATGATGAGGAAATTTAATCTTCATACTTTTGAGCACAGAACTTGAGGATAATACGTACAATCTTATTTTAAACTTAAATTTCAGTAAATATATAAAAAATAAGAAACATTAAGTAATTTATTATTTTTTAGTTTTATAAAAATTTGCAGTTTTAATTTCGATTGTCATTTACAAATTAAAATTTTCTCAAACATTGTATTTTGCAGGTTAACGAATGAAATTTGGTCACTAGAATTTTTCTGTATTAAAATATAATTGAGTAATTAAGTAAACGTTTTTTTACTTAATTAATAAAAATAATAAAAGGATACAAATTCTATATTTTCTTGTACATAAATTGCTTACTTCTACGTGAAATAATTCGAAAAATGAATACAAAGAAACCCCAGAAGATATTTATAAAAATGGTATGAATTATTGACAAAAAATCAAAAGTCATAATATTAGAAACCATATAAAAAGTGTTCGACTTTCTTTATAAGACCTGAACATGGTAATATATCATAGTCTATTTACCGAACGCATTAGCATAACAAAAATATTTTCCAGTTTACAAAATAGACATAACAATTCTTCTATCAGTATTCTTCAAACATTTTCGTTCGTGATTATCAATGTTGTTGCTTATTTTCTTTTCTTAGTGTCGAATGAAGAACATTTAAAAAAATATATCTAAAATCTTTATTGGAAGACATTTTTAATAACTTCAATAACGTATCAAAATGTATTTTAACTATAATTGATATCATAATATATTGGAATTCTGGAAGTCGAAAAAAATTTTCAGTTAGTTCTTGGCTTGAGTGTAAGATACATTTCCCGCTGAATCCAGATTTGTAAGTTTTTTTCTCAGCCAAGTAGATATGTAAGGCAGTTCTTTGGATATGATAATTTTCCGTGGTAGTGCATGGGCGAAATTTACCCACTTAACAGCAACTATAAACTTCGTACTTTTTTGAATCTAAAACCATGACATCCTTACTCTAATCCTTTATTTCTTTGAATACTAAATCATGATGAAATAAAGTAGTATAAGGAGTGAAACAATAAAATTCTTGATTTCTTTTAATGCATGTCAGCATCTAGGCATTATTGTCATAAGTAGTCTTTTCTCTATCGTTAGAAATTTAAAATTCATGCTAGAAGATGAATGTTTCTTAGAAAATGAATCTCACAGTCTTAAACAATTATTATAACATTTCTTCAATTCGATAAGTACAAGTAAGAAATTAAATTTACAAGATAAAAAGGATTAGGACCACTCTCTGATAATTAATTACAAAATGCCTCTTCAATAGGAAATAATTTTATTAATATAAATAGAAATTTTTGTGTAGTGTAGTTGTAGTTTACTCTCAAAGTAGTAAAGTACTCTTTTGATTAATTTTTAAAGTAAGACTGTATTCAGTTTTAGCTATATCAGATATACTGGCCGTTTGTTTTTGATAAATTTATTATATACTAATTCTTTTTCAATCAAGCTGTTACTGCTGATTGTGCTGGAATATTATGTAGGTTCTCTTCCTGGGCCATTTAGACCTTCGCCACTTTTTTTATGCCTGGTCTTTTATTTTTTGTTCTAGATTTTTTTTTATTTTCTTAAACTGCCTTTATCTTTTTTCGCATCTAGTACACATTCGTGTGAAAGATTTTTATTTTAAATGGCTAGTCCTTTGAAAGCTATTTAAATTCTTTTTTTATTTTAATTATGAGCTTCTTAGCGATGTAACGTCATTTGTGGCGAACACACAATCATCATCAGAATACTGGCCGTTTACATCATATTTCTTATTTGCTTAGTCAGGACTATGAATAAAATACTTTTTACATTATTTTTTTTAGAAATTAAGACTCTTGTATATATATAGCAATAGTGTTTAGTATTTTTTAATGATGCAGATATAATAGTAGTTAATTGTGCCTTTTACAAAACATTAGACATAATAGTAGTTTCATCCTTTTAATAAATTCCTGGGATCATATCTAAGTAAATGGTTAATGAGAGATTCAATATAATTCCTACATAAAACGATATTTCTTTCATTAAAAATTATATTTATTCTTAGCATTGTAAAAAAATATATACGAGTTCGAATTTTAAAGTAGTGATTGAAGAAAAATAATAAATGAGGTTGCCTTAGTCTAAAATAATAACAAGAAGAAAATAATAGTAGGCTTTTGGATGCCTAAAGCATATTTTTCTCACTGAAATTCGATGACATATTGTATGGTAAACAGGTTCATTCAATGAAAGACTTTCTTTGTCAAAAATATATCAACATACCGTTCACTTTAAGTATACTTAAGAAAACACTATCCTCTGACTATAATTCATCCAAACCTATAAATCAAGTATTATTTCCAAAACTACCTTGTCAATAATAACAGCTGATCGTGACAGGAATATATTAAGTGGGAATATCCCGGGTGTATTGTAGGCAATTTGTAAGTTAAATAGCATGTGTTGTTAGTTGAGTTAGTCAATCCTTTAAAACATGAGCCTTGTCTTTGTTCTCACTTATGATAGTCACTCCCCATTTAAGAATATTGAATGTTAAGACAATGCCTTTGTTCTGCTTAGTTTAGTTGTTGTTATCTGAAAGTACCAAAGTGAAATTTGGATTTCACTCTATATTCTTTTCATCGGGTAATGATGTCAGATAAATTGTAACCAAGGCTTGGTGCTTGTAGTTAATCTATAAAACCATTAATTAAAGATAAGTATTGAAGATGAAGATTAGTACAGTTATATTAACGCCCTGTTTTAAAGCAACATTAGGACTATTTTGGGATGGTCCGATGACGCGTAGGGCAACTGAGCTAGCATCCCGCTGAACACGCTTCTGCACCACAATGGATAGAGGACATTTAGACCTGATGGATTTAAGGTGTACCACATTCCCTCACACGATAAGATTTGAACTTGAAACCCACCAATTCTAAAGCCGAGAATATACCACCAAGGTACAACGACCTGCAGGATGTAATGGTTGAGATGATGGATAAGGCGAAACACTTTGAAGCTTAAACAAGCTTTTATTTCATGTGGACATGAGGAATAATGTTGCCTTTTATAGATGCACAGACAGCTAAATTACAGCTAAAATATATGGTTATAACCAATATATTGGTATAAAAAAGTTACAGTTGGAATGCTGGTGGATAATCACTGAGGTTCGAATCAATAAATCCTTAGAAAGCTATGTCAACAAGAAGCAATTAAACGTCATTTGGTATCAAATTTAGTTTGGTTTTGTTATTTTAAGATGTCAAAGTGAAATTATAAATTTGGGATTTCACACTTTATTCTTTTTATTGAACAATGAAACCGATATATCATACACAAAGCTCTGTGCTTGCAATCGTAATATTTTAAATCATTATCGCTTTATATTAATGCTTTATGATTTATTTTAACTCCGATGTATTATTTGTAAGCGAGGCAGTATTTGTAAGAAGTATTTGTTATCAGGGGAAAAAAGGACATCTAAAAAAAGAAACTTTTGGGGCAAACATTTAAAAATTATTTACCAATAAAATTCATAAAATAATGATAAATAATATTACACATACAAATTATCATCATTTCCTTTACATGAACTTCTAGTGTTTATTCGATCTTGATAAAATTTGGTATTCGAATTCTTAAAAACAAGAAAAAGATTATTATTAACATTTGAAAGTGCAAAGATCATTTAAATTTTCAGATAGTAACAAATTAAGCAATAATTTGATGTTTTTGAGCAGTTTCGTCAAAACTTTCGAAACATCTATTGCAAGAGAACGGCATTATCACGATATTTACACCATCTTAAAATAAGAAAGACTTTCCACTGAATGACTTTAGTAAAACTACCATAGATTAAATAAATTTATTGTGAATTTTAGGTAGCATCCTGCACCGTTCTCATCAATATGAAGCTTAATGAAATAAAGAGAAAGGAATGCAAAGGCTTCAAATATTTTACACTTGAGTTGACAATATTAGATTCACTGAAAGGTTGTTACAAGTTAATCTTGGATTAACGCTCCACAGTGGGAAACAAGAAATGTTACTTATCTCAAGGCTCTCCAGTGAGTTAAATTGAGCAGTTTGCAAACAGACAGTTCATAGTTCGACCATGGCAATTTAAATATTAAGCATGAAGAAGACGGTTGCTACGAGTGATATAATTATTTTAATTTTCTTTGTTGCTATGAAAAATCCACGAACGAAGCCTAAGTATAACGAAATCTCTTTTTAGGTTATTATCTTAGATAAATAATTTTCTCATTTTACAAAGGTAAATGTTGAATCCTCAAGGTAGCGCATTCATTCTATATGAAGTAATTAATTCCTAATTAAAATTAATATTGAATTAATCCGAATTAAGACACCTTGTTTCTTTCAGATATAGTTTATACTACATGTTATATACACAAAAGAAAATAAATAGGAAAAATATCTATTGCTGCTGATATATTTGAATGTGTCTCCTGTAGAATGAAAAAAATCTTTTAAAGAAAAATCATCCATGATAAAGCATAATTCATTTAAATAAATAATGAATGATGCTATCATTTAAAAAAAATCACAATTGTATTTTTAGAACTTCACGCTATATTTAAGTATATGAATAAATTACTCGCTATTTTTTAAATTCACTTAATAAAACCAGTAAAATACTATATAATATTGCTTCTTAAATTTCGAATTTAAGCAATATTAAGTGCTTATAAATACATATCTCTTTAAAATGTTTAACCTAAAATATGTGTTATGTAATTAATAATATCAAGCAAATATTTAAATTGAAACTCTTAAAATATTGTTACAAACGTATAATTTTTCTTTCCGGCACGAATACTGTAATCATACAGATGACTGTAAAACGGTTTTACTTATGATGACAGTATTTTTGCCGAAAAGCAAAATTACACTTTTGTAACAATATTTTAAGAATTTGAATTTAAATATTTAAAAAAGCGTAAAAAGTTCAAAACTTTAATCACTCAGTAATTTTGTGTTTTTAAATCATTTTAGAAATCTATTTCATTTTTCACATTGAATCAGATGAGCAAATTTTATCTAATAAAATCAAATGAGTTTCTTTTACAAAATTCTTTCCATAAACAATATTGTAATTAAAGAAATTGTTACCTTCTTTCTTTCTCAAAATTTAATATTAATCGAGTTCTTTTTTTATTTTTATCACTCATCTCTAATAACATTAATTTAAATTTTGAAAAATTATATCGCAAGATCATAGTGGCATTTTAATAGTAATATATTTTAGGAAATATACCCAATTGTACATTATATTCTGGACAAAGAAAACCTCATGAAAAAAGAAAACATTTCTAAACATCTTCATTCTGAGTATCTTGATGAAATGTTATTTAAACACTTCAAATGTTCTTCTCTAAATTATATTTAAACTTCCCATCTGAAAAAACATGCCTAACATTAAATTAATAATATTATGCATTGTCCAAACAAAAGAGATAATAAATAAAATAACCTTTTATTTTACAATATTATGCAACCGAATTTTGATATGAAAATATTTTAAATAATAATTTTGTAACTTTTTGTAACTTTTCTCCAACCTTTTGCTTATTGATCAAATGTTTAGTTTTAAAATCAAGCGGTGGTTGGGTAGAAA
>JAPMOR010028118.1:82811-127138 GCA_026543865.1 Argiope aurantia
ATGTAATTTTTATACAAAAATATCATAACTGGGCTATCTAATTCAGAATATTTATGATATATTCCTTTTTTCGTGATTTTTCTAACTTTATGTTAATAATTATTTTCTCATCTGAAAACACATTTTAAAATTACATTTTTACATTTGACGATAATTTCAACCATTCAGTTTTGACTCAATAAAAATTTATAAGAGGACAGAAATTAAATTTAGAACATTATTCAATAATTAGTATTTAGGTATTAGTTGTATATGTATTAATTTCCTCTTCAGAATAAAAGAATAGAATTTGCAGAAAAGGAATAAAATATAATACAGTTTATTTTGCTGCCTGCCTGTTTTCATTGAAAAAAATTTAAAAATGACAAAACTGTTCTATCTACTTTTAAAACATGAACTTTTATAGCGTTGCCATTTCAATAATTTTATAGAAATATTGACCATTTCTTATCAGTTTTAAGAAGGTAACATTTCTGAGACAAACAAATCATAAAATTCATGAAAAGCAAGGAATAAATTAATTATTCATTAGATGGAGATTTGTTATAAATATAAATAAGAGATGAGAAAAAAATACTGAATTTTACTAGGAATTCAAAATTATTTAATAAATATATTTCCATATAGCTGCCATTACATGATTTGAGAATATCAAGTCTGTTCACTAAATATCTGTGGATTCGCCGTACAAGCTGTGAGCCTCTGCAGCATAAATTATGTTCTTCAAGTATTCCCAAAGAAAGAAACCGAATGGTTTGATATCGGAAGAATGTGGAAGCCAAAAAAATGGCCCTCATCAATCAATCCGCCTATTTGGAAATGTTTAATCAAGGAATTCATGTTTCTTTGATGCACCAATCTCTTTGAACTGTTTTAACTATCTTTTAATTGATTTTGAATTCACGCCTCTTTGATGAAAAGCATATCCAATCTCTTGGAACTGTTTTGACTATCTTGTAATTGATTTTGAATTCACGCCTTTTTGATGCAAAGCATATCCAATCTCTTCAAACTGTTTTGACTGTCTTGTAATTGATTTTCTTGTTGTTGAAGATATACAGTCGAATCCACTTATAACGAGCCCGCATTTAGCGAGTTTCTGGATTTAACGAGCAAAATGGAGTGTTTTGTTTGGTACAATGTTATAAATGTATTAGAATGTATTCCTTTTACTAGCAATTTTTTCACGTCTTATTGGATTTAACGAGGTAAAAATTTTTGAAAACATAGAATAGTATCAGAAATAATTTGAAATTATGTAAAAAATGCTCATCCACTCATCGAATTTATCTTCAAGGTTATCAGCGTATTCATAGAAAAAGGGGGAAAGGCTAGCTATCACGGACAAAGACACCTGTCTCGTTCTCAGAAGATAAGGAAAGAATTTTGAGGGGAATAGAAGGGTGGGGGTGTTTGTAAAATCATTTCCGGTTTCAGCGTCGCATGTTCTGCATGTAGAGTGTGCTACGAAGGTGCATTCTTCTTGAAACCGTGCTTTTTATTCGGCGGTTTGAAATGTCGAAAAGAAAAGTTTTATCCGTAAAAGAAAAAGTTGAAATTATAAAACTCTTAGATAAGGGTGAAAAAAATATTTCAATTTGTAAGCAGTATGGGCTTTCTTCTTCAACTGTGTCAATTCTTTTGAAAAATAAGGAGTCTTTAATGAAAGCATACGAAGCAAATGTGATTGATTGCAAACGGCTAAAGAAATGCGAAAAGGAAGATTTGGATGAAGCTTTGTTGAAATGGTTTTCTCAACAGCGAAATTCTCGTTTGCCAATAACTGGGCCAATCCTGAAAATCCAAGCTGAAAAATTTGCTGCTCAACTAGGAAACACAGATTTTTCATGCTCTAATGGATGGTTACATCGCTTTAAGCAACGTCACAACATCTGCGCTGGAAAAATAATCGGCGAAGCTGCCAATGTGAACGATAAAGATGTGAATGACTGGTTGGATTCAACATGGAAAGATTTACGAGAAAGTTATGCTGAAGATAACATTTATAATGCCGATGAAGCTGGCCTCTTTTATAATTTAACCCCTTATCAAACATTGAAGTTTAAAGGGGAAAAATGTGTAGGTGGCAAGTTACTGAAAAATCGATTAACTGTGTTATTGTGTACAAACATGTCCGGCAAAGAAAAGAAAAAACTTTTTATTGTTGGTAAATCGGCAAATCCAAGATGTTTTAGTAAAGTAAAATCCCTACCAGTGATTTATAAATCAAATAAAAACGCATGGATGACATCAGAGTTATTTTTATCCTTTCTGCATCAGTGGGATAATGAGCTTCAAAAGCAAAATAGAAAGATCGCACTTATCGTTGACAATTGTAAAGCTCATCCAAATGTTAGCAATTTACAAAACATAAAACTTGTATTTTTGCCTCCAAACTCAACCTCACTGTTTCAGCCTCTTGACCAAGGTGTCATCAGAAGCTTCAAATGTCATTACAGAAAGCAATTGATTCTTATGATGTTATGTAGAATGGAAAAAAATGAGGATTTGAAAATTTCTGTTCTTGAAGCCGTACGCCTAATGACTGATGCCTGGGGAAGTGTGACGGAATCGTGTATCAAAAACTGCTTTAGAAAAGCTGGGTGGATTGAAAAAAGTGATGGTGACTTCGAAGAGGAAGATGATTTACCACTCTCTGTTTGGTTACAACAAAAGAACATTAAACAGTTCAACGACGTTTCTAACATCGATGATTACACGAATGTTGATGACGATGTCTTAACATCGGGTATGCTTTCCAGCGAAGATATCGTCGCAGAGGTTGTAAAAGCGCAGGAAAAAGGAAGTGAATGTAGTGATAGTGACATAGAAGAGGAAATTCTAGTTAGAAAAGTTACTTGTTCCAGTGCTGTGGAGTCATTGCAAAACCTCTCACAGTTCTTTGAAGGTACAGAAAATGCAGATGATGAAACATTTAATGCTTTAAGTGTCTTGAGACGAAAATTAAATGAAACAAAATTTTGTAAAGCTAAACAATCAACGTTGGATAAATATTTCTTCACTGCTCAATAAAACAATCTGGACGCAATTCACGTAAGTTATTTTTTGTGTATCATTTTTTGTGTCAACCTTGAATTCGGATTTAGCGAACGACTGGATTTAACGAGCATTTTTCTGTTTCCCGAGTCCCTCGTTACATGCGGGTCCTACTGTATTAAATTAGAGTCTTAATCGTGTGTGGACAATTTTTCTTAAATTTCGTTTTCCATAGTCGGAAAACGCACTTACCATTTTCTTTGCAGGATTGATACTTGAACCAAATATTATATCGATATAAATTATTTCTCTATACTTTGTAGTTATGTTAATAATTAGTTTTTGTCATCCGATCAATAATTTGCAATTTTAGAAGCATATGCCATTATGTATCAGTATTCACTGAAAATTTATAAATTACTTATAACCAATACTAAATTGTAAAAATAGCGTATGGGATTCAATTTTTAATTAAATAGAAAAATATGGAAACAATGCATTTAACAGTTCAAGATGAGCAATATAGTATGTGTAAGACAAAAAAAGTATTCAATTAAGGACAGTAATAAATGCTGAAAATTGTGATTTAATAAATAAATTCTGATAAAAAGAACCATTAAAAAAAGACTTTTAGAAACACGCCTTCATAAATCTACTAAAAATAGAATATTATGTTCATTAAAAATTCTGATAGCAAAAAGCAAAATGAAAAATCTTGAAGCGCTGCTATAAACGACTTTTAATCAGTTAACCACGGAACTGTTAATTTAGATTTTGAACCAGTTAACTACGGAACTATTAGTTTAGACTTTTAGCCAGATAATTACGTAATTTATTTTTAAAGTCTCTGATGTGTATCTTTTTAAAGTCTAACAATGGCACTTATACAATCGAAAGCAATACAAGTAGCTACATTTGCAAAAAAATTTGCAAAAAAAAAAAAAAACATAACAAAGGGAATGAGGTTTTATTTTTATTTGACAAAATATTGCATATCGACCACGTTCAAATGGAGATTTGGATTATTGTACATACACATCAAAGGCACATAACTGGTTAATCACATTCATAATATATTTATAATAACTAATTACTAATAATGTTCTTAATGTTATTTTATGTGGATTAATTGGGCATCTTATACACTGTTTGATTTTCCATCCAAAATTTTGAAAAAAATTAAAAAAAAAAGATAATAATGTTTTTTTATGTATAAATGATAAAAATATCTGACAGAAAATTCTAGTTAAATTGCTTATCGTTTAATTAATTTTTTTTTAAATATAAGGAATCCTTTATTAACTTTTAACGAATACACTTCGAACACGCTTAACAAATTAATCACATTCACTGCACATTATTAATAATTAATGATGTTCTTAATTATGTGGATTAATTAACTATGTGGATTCATTTCGTTTTTCGGCACCTAAAACTGTGCATGATTTTCAACTCCAATTTTGAGAAAAAAGGATATAAATATTCGATCTTTCGATGCAAGAATTATAAAAACATGATATAGAAAATTCTATTTTAATTGCTTATCTTAAGATTTAGTCTTTAAGTCTTAACGAATCTTTTATAATATTTTTAAGAATATGCATCGAGTGAACTTAACTGGTTTCAATATTTTTTAATAATTAGTAACTTTCTAAATAATATTCTATGTTGATTAATTTCTTTTTTTTTGGCACTTCATACATTATTTGATTTTCATCCTTGATTTTGTGGGGGGAAAAAAAAGATAGTATCCCTTCTGAAAAAAAAGTATCTTTAATGCAGACTGATAAAAACATAATATGGAAAATTCTATTTTAATAATTTATTCTATGTTTTAGTCTTTGATTAATTATTATAGATATTAAAGAATCTTTTATAAGTTTTAAAATCATTTTTAGGTGGAGGTATTTGTGCAGAATTAAAAGTTAAACCAGATCAGTTGATTAATTTATAACATGTATATGAAAATATAGTATCATCATAGAAGCATCTAATACGAAATTAAGAAATTTAAAAAGTGAGGAAATTTTTGTGTTTGCAAATTTAGAGTAAATTGAGTTAAATAAAATTAATAAGAATCAAGTAGATGTAGTATCTAGAAATTCTGCATAATTTAATAAACTCAAATTCTGTTATTCCATGATTTAGAAGACAAAGCTCATATTCAAATGCTCATAAGCTTTAAATTTATGAAAGTACCTGTAAAAAACTTCCACAAACAGAAGATGCATCCTATTTAAACAAAATATTTCCTTAATGAAGGTTTCGTCCCCGTGATTCCTTAAAGTATTTACTTTGCGCAATGTTCTCTCAAATTATTTATTTATTCAAGTTTATTTCTCCGAATATAAGTGGAAATGAATTCATTTCTCTTCCTCTTAATGAACCGCCCTTTGCATATAAACAGACCTGAAACGATAGCGAGAAATCCATTGTGACGTCGTACATTACATTTATCGTCTAATGATGATACATAGAGCAATGCTTTTGGAATGACGACAGCGGTGGTTAACTTCTCAAATTCGGAAGGTTAATATGTCACTTTGATAATGAATTTCCAGCATAGATCATCTGTAACTGACACTGAGGAAACCTAAGAACTTTCGGATTTCTGGGTGAAGAAATAACATTAATTTGTCTGCCGGAGGACTTTAATAAACTTTTGGCTTGTCATCTAGTTAGTGAAATTATACTAATAATTTTTCATCGAATCCTTAAGTAAGAGCAATATATGCCAATACTTCATGATGATGTAAAATTTGTTAGCTTGCTCTATTATTTTTATGACACTAAAACTTTGAACGATTTGATGATTTTTCGGATATTTTAGTGGAAAACGTGTTTTTCTATTTTATTATACGTTTCATATAACTTAATCCATTCTGACTGTTTCACAGTTAACTATTAACCAAGATTGAGTATTTAAAAATATTTCAGTCCGAAATCTTTAGATAACTGTTCCTTCGCTCTTAAATGAATAAATTAATAAAATAAATAAAGTACAGGTGATTATAATTAAAGTTCCATTTTGAAGTTTCCATAAAAATAAAACTACTGGACCAAATGTTATCAAATTTGATAATGGTTTAAAAAAGATCATGGGAATTTCTTTTTCGCCAAAAAAAAGTTCAAAAACTCACTAACAGGAGGGAAATATCACTGTATGCAATATTGTTAGGCAAAATAGGACTAAATGTGTTTAACCGTTTCTTAAACGTGTTGCAAAGCATGATCAATGTGGCATCCACTCTTTTTTGAAAGCAAGTTAAATTGCATTACTGCATTCTCAACAGTAGGAGGAATGTTACGCTTATCGGTGTACCGTATCTTTCAGTTCCGCCAAATTGTTCCTTTCAGTATCTACCTTATTTCATTGAAAGGATGATGTTACGGTTAATTTTTTTAATTTTTTCCTCTCCTAATCAAATCATCTTTGTTTAGACTCAGAACTCAGCTCTTTTCGGTTGCTCTGGATATGCTCTTCTACCAATTCATCAATTTCGTTTCTATCCCATAATCATTGATAGAAGCACAATCTTCTCGATTGACTCCACAATCGATTCCGTTGGAGTAGCATTCGACAATGCTATCTGGCCAAATATTCATCCATGTAAATATAAAGATTCGCTTCAAACAAGCGTTTAACACAGACTGATACAGACCAATGAAGCATATGATGTCAAGGTATCTCTTGCAAATCACAGCTTGTTATGTTATGAGAAGTTCTCGTTAAAAGAAGTTGACTGTAGTATCAAATATTTTAGTTAATCTATCCGAATACCTTTTCTTCTATGTCTTGCTAATTCATATAACACAATCTGCACAAAAAATATTAAAATTATTAAAAAAAGGTATATTTTGCATTTTTTGTCGTAAATTACGTAAACAGCATTTAATTCCATGGAGTATATGCGATATAAATATGATCCTAAAAGTCTTGAGGGAGGAAAAAAACCTACATCATTTTTTTTGAATATTTCTAAACCTACTTATAATTTGCCCCTAAATTTTTTCATAAACAACAGTTTCTAAGATAACCCAAGAATTAAAATATATTAAGAATAAATTGTCGGGTCAGAAAAGACCAGAAATAATCGCAATTACCTTCAAGAAGAAGGAAATGAACAGAAAAAAAAAGTTATTTTCATAGGATTTAAGATTTTCTGCTCAAATATTTATTTTAAAAATAAAATTTGATTTAATCCTTTTCGTTACTGAAAATGGAGTTAATTTTAATTCCGGATGTAGTGACTCATTCAATTTCTGTACATTTGAAAAGGAAATTTATTTATTTGGAAATAACTGAGCATTTCTAATATCAATCAATGTATTTTCCTCCTATTATAATAATTCATCGAATATTTCTGGAAAAGAAAATATTTAATCATGAATAATAATAGTATTTATCATCCATCTTTTTTCAGAAGATTTAAAGAGCAGTAAAGATAAATAATTCTTATATTTGTTTCAAGTTAAAGCAATACCTTAAGCTTAATCAAATTAAAGCTTAATCTAAAATCCATTATGATTAGTCCATTAGAAAAATTTTGAAGTTTCAGAGATAAAAACACTTGAAAAAATTCTTGTTTGTTTTTCATAATGGATGTCATATTTTTAATGCAATGCTTTTACTGATTTCTTTTAATTTCTTTATTAAAAACAAGCTGTAATATGTCCATTGATATACTTTAATATCTAACTAAAATGATATTTTTTTATTTTATGATTTAACGATTTATATTAATTTTAATGCTGAAAGAAATCATAATTTTAAAAAATCTTTGTTTCAAAATACAAATACTTTCAGAAGATGCAGTCTAATAATCAATTATTAATCAGAGACGTGGTAGCTATGAAATTGAGTGGAAATTATGCTAAAACTTCATCAGAAGTCTTTTAGGAGAACTTTCACCCTAATTTAATGTTTGCCTTTAAACTTCGAAGTTAATAATTGCTTTTTGGAAAATATACAATTATTTATATTATTGATTTTTTTTCAAATTTATCTTTTATAAGAAATGTTTCAAGAAATTTTGAAAAAATAGTTATGGCTTTGAGAATTGAAAAAATCAGAATTGTCTATATTTTGTTTCAAGAAGTCCATTATAGAGGAATTACAAATGTTTACAATGTTACCGCGCTTAAAATGAAAAGTAAAACGTAATTACAATTCAATAGATTTAAAATAAATATATTCTCAAAAGATTTCAAAAATGTTTCGGAAACACAAGTCAAAACTTTTCATCTTTATTGTTTTTTCAGGAAGTTTATTAAAATATTATTTAAATAAAGGGAATTTATAATGATTTACTTTGAACCAATTGAATTATTTTATTACCTTTAAGGGTTTAACAATATAAATAATTAGGTTGAAGCAATTATTTTGTTAACAATTACTTTATTGAAACAGTTATTTCGTAATATATAATAAACAATATAAATTTATAAAATTTCTATATAAATGCAGTTATTTTCAATACAATAAAATCTACTTAAAACCATGAGTATTTATAATATTGTATAGCATTTCAATCTTAAATGTGAAAACACATATAAAAAGAAATAGAAAATTTATAATCTGCACAAAGCTAATTAATATTTTTAGTTAAAAATTTATTATACTAAAATATTAATTTTTCATCAAGAAGCTAGTTGAAATTTATGAATTCCCTACAAGAAACAGATCAAATTTTGATGACAAACTTCCAAAAAATGGATTCGAAATTGTTCAGATCACGAATTTCGAAGTGGATTGGGAATGCGAGCAAATGGGCGTGCTCGTAAGCTACTTGTTAAATAATGTAGAGAGCCTTAAAATAAATAGCTAATTTAGATTTAATTAGTTGAATTTAGTTTTTGCAGTTTAAAAAATAATTTAGAAAATATTCTTGCCGGATATTCAATTAATTAATTATTATAAGTTTTTTTTAAACTTCAGTTGCTTTTAAACCTAATGCTATAATATTTAAAATCTATATAAATCTACGATAATTTAAGATGTCTGTGCAAATATTATCACTTCACGGGACAGAAAAAAAATATAGATTTTTAAACGGTAGACTCATGTGACTCATGAGAAAGTCACAGGGTAATAATGAAATGGTTTAGATGAGGTATTGTTTATCCGTTTGAGCATATATATATATATAAAACCAACATAACATGAATGTATTTAAGGTACATACTAATAGATCCATGTAACATGGATGTATTTAAGTTTATGGATGTATTTCATTCCGTCATACTCCTCTATAAATGCAAGTCAAATACTTAAAATTCAGAATTTTAATAAAGAAAATTAGATTATATCTCAAAAAATGCAGTTTAAAAAAATAAAGTTACATGGAATTTAATCATTCGGAAAAGTTCAACACTTTAATTTTTTTTTTGGGGGGGGGAAATACATACATAATTATAATTATTAAATTAATAAAAGTTCTTATAATAATTTTAAAAAAGAAAGTCACAATAATACTTTATGGAAGGCATTTTATGGAGGAAATATTTTTCATGCTAAGTCTGCTGATATATGTTTTTGTCATCTGCATAAAAACAACTCCTTAAAGTAGAAAATTCTTTCGAGCCATCTTATATAGCAATGTAAGTGAAGCTCAGTTTCAAGCGGCAGCTAGAATCTTCCATTTAAGCGACTCAGTACTGTATATAAAAGCTATCATGTCAAATAAAGCATACGCAATTTCGAATTAACAATAAGAGTTATCACAGTTTATCTGTTCTTTACTAAACTCAATTATTTAGCTTAGCAAATATACATAATAACAATATAAAATTGAAGATACGGTATTTAAAAATAAGAACAAGAAATATAAATTACTGTCCAGTACGAGATATGAAGACAAGCGATTCATAGTAGCACAAACTGACTGTTATATTCTTACTTTTTTAATAGCTGTAACTATGTCATTTTTAAAAATGCGACTACGTCAAATGTTTGATATTTCACGTTACACTCACCTTTTGCAACACAAAATGGGTATCAGAGTGAAATAAATGCATTTGATGTCTCTAAATTATCTCCTTGTATATGCAGTAAAGTTTTGCCTATATGAAAATTAAGGATTTTAATATCAACCAATTGCATTATTTTGGCGCACAAAAAATCAAGCCATTTTGATTAATCCATCTGAAAACCGTTTAGATTGACAAAAATAATTCATTTCAAGTTGGTGTTGCGACAGCAAAAATCTATACAAAAATATATACAAATCTTTCTCTGTACAAAGATTAAATACATAAACTTTTGTTATCGATATGAAAGTAATTCTTCAGGGCTGAAAAGAAAGAATATTTTGCGATCCAGGCATACATTATAGCTCAGCTCCAGGTGATCGCTGTGGTCTTCCACCTGAACGAGTCTTTACTATCATAAAGCTTTCATTTAATGTCTTATGAGCAACAAAATAACGCTTTTCATACCTTTTAGGGCTCTAAAAGGAATATGGTAGAGGGAATAAAAGCCAAAGACACGTATAAGGAGAATTTCTGTTTCCATACATTAATTTGAGCTTTTATTCTCTTCCTGATAGTTTAACATTCTGAAAATGGTAAAACCTTTTTACCCTGACTGTTTCTAGTAAGTGGTATACAAACAAAAGAAATGCATTATTTGTGGTATAATAAAATTCCTTACAAGCGAACAATGTTTATTTTAATTTTTTTTTCTTAAAGGATTTCTTGGAAATGGGATTTACAAAAACTTCCATTTCTAAAACTTTAAAACTGTGTTCAATCATTATTCAAATTCTGCAATCCAAATTTTATTCTCCAAGAAAACGGGATTTAAGGAAGAATGAATTTAAATTTATCTCATTATTTTTCATATATCTCTTTGAAGCAGGTATTTTCTATGATTTATGCAATCAAAATTCAGTTTTAAAATATCGTTTTATTGCAAAATGAATCTACATCTCTTTTATTGGGCACTTTAATGGGGTATTCTAAAATTACGTTTCTATTAAAAACTGACAAGCGAAAATGTGATTTTTTTTTACATTTTAAAGGAGCCGTTGAATTGTAGAGCAGGTTATCTAGAGATATGGTATGATTTACGACTCAATTTGATGTGATTATATGGAATAAGATTAAACGGATATTGATTGTTCAGATATAAAAGAAATTTCTGCACTAGAACACGTGTTTAGAATTTGTTTCGTAATCTAGATTTATAAAAAGGAAAATTTAGAAACTATGCTTGTTACGAATTTGATCCAATAAAAGTGGAGCCAAGAATAAAATTTTAAAATCCTGGAAAAAATGCTTTGAAAAGTGTAACTCCAAAGGAAAGTAAAACTCCAAAGCACGTCTTTAAACCTTTATGAGAATAGATTTCTTTCAGCGCTAAATAGTTGTCATTACCTTTCTCTCATTAAAATTATTTTTAAAAACAAATTTTGAAATATAATTCATTAGATTTTAAAAAGTCTTTTAGAAAAAAGTAATTTTTGAAACTGTTGTAATAAATTAATGATTTGAGACTCGGTAACATTCTTAACTTTTAAAGTGTGTTCACTTAAACACATAATTTAATGACTTTTAATTATTTTAAAGGCAAGAAACTTATTTTTAAAACTTTTAAATAAAATATTTAAAGTATTACGTAATTGTTCTTTTAAAATCCCTTAATTGCATCAGCTCTAATTTTTGTCATTAGTTTTAGAAAGATTATAATTTAAAATGAAAAAATTGCTAAACTTCGATAATTTTTAATCTTTACTTATAATAAAGCTCAATGTGTGTATGTGTGTGTGTGTGTGGGCGCTCTACAGGCCAGACCATTCAACTTACAGCTACCATTCAACTTACAGCACATTCCCGGCTACCAAATTTGGTAGCCGGGAATGTGCACCTGGGGGTTATATTTTCGAATTTTTAATTATAATTTTATTTATTTAAAAATTAAACGAAATTTTGGCGTGTTTCTGCTATAACTTCCGAAAATATTACCGCACAAAAAAGGTTTTTACACGAAGTTAAAGATCAAAAATTTATCTTTTAAATGATACCAATGTTTTAACCTTAAAATTAAATTTCTATTTTTAATGAATTTTTAAATAAATATTTTAACTATATTTTTAACACTTTTTTTCGTACAAAATAAATATAAAATTTAAGCTGCAGGAGCACGTTTCGCATTCCTGGGAAAAAATTAGCTTTTACCAAAGTGTTGCAATCACATTGATTAAAGCTCCTATTAAAAATAAATTAAATCTTTTTGGAAATTAAATCTGCAAAAATATAATTTTCGGCACATGTCTGTAGGAAATGAAACAAATATGAAATATTATTTTTTCTAAAAAATAAATTCAAGAAAAATTTTATGATCTTTTACACTCTCTATGTTATTAATCCAATAAATCAGTTTTATTTTAAGGCAAGTTTTGTTTAATATGAACAGGATATCCATTCAAATCAGGGCCACACAGCTTATTTGTAAACCTTTAGTAAGACACAGATCTGCTAAAATGGTCTAAATGGAAAATGATTATATTTTATGTAACTTCATTCAATAAATGCTCTAATAAATAATGAATTTTTTATTTTACATAAAGCTTCTGGAAATTCCGATTAATAAAAGGTTCTTGAAACACTAATATTTTATATAAAAAGAGTTAATTTCCAATGAACTAAATCAATCACTTAAACTGAATGATTCATGAAAATTTGAATATCACTATTCAATAAAGAAAAGGATAATTTTAGATTTTCCATCGATCGTTTTAAAGAAAATACTCCAATCAGTACGCAGGTTTCTCAAGATTGATTGGCATAAGATTATGAAAATATTGAGTTTTTCTAAATTTGTAACATTCAAACTTCATAAATAAGTCTTAGTTGATCGTGGAAACATAGAAACATTCATTCATTTATTTATATCCAGAATGTTTCTCAGAATATGATACCTTATTGCATTAAATTTAGACTTCATAATCTTTGAAATATATTTAAAGGCCGGAACAAAATATTATTATTGATTTCATTTCAATCCTTTTGAAAGCAAAACTAAAAACTGAATTTCATGCTGAATCTGTTATTTATTTTTCTTGAATTATTCGTTGAGATATTACATAAATTATGAAAAATATTTTGTAGTTCACATACGACTTATATACCGAGCGATTCTGTTTGCAATACCCGTATTCAATAATAATAATAATAAATAAATAACAATAAAGATGATAAATAAAATAAAACGCTTGGTTTTATTAAAAAATATCTTTATATTAATTGCATTTTCATCACTTGCTAACCGGCTGGTCGCCAAAGGTGGCAAGTAATTAATAAAACTTAGGTTAGAGGAATATATATTTTTGTATTTTTATCATACTGATTGTAACATCCCTTTACTTTTATTAATTACTTTTGTAAAATAATCATACAAAATGATGGCGTATGAAAAGAAAAATGCACATTATAAAATCTTCGATTATTGCCTTTTCCTTGTTATTTTCTCTGAGACACGTTTGACCCCTTAATTTTCGAAGAAATTATTTGTGTTCATTTCCCTACTACTACCTGATCTTATATGATTCAATTTTAACATAACCTTTGCAAGAGTATTCATTTCTCATTTCTGAGATAAAGGTGTATCTCCGAACGATAATATATATAGATATATACATATATATATATATGTGTGTGTGTGTGTGTGTTAATGAAGGTTATTTTACAATACACCACCATCCGAAAATTAGATTTTCTGCTACACCGCATGCAACTCGCAAAAGTCTAATTAAAATTTAAATTTAGATTATAGCTATCTTGAGAATTGGTTCTCAAGTTAATTAACTTTTCCTAATCCCTCACCAAGTCTTAATGTAAAGGCTAACATTTTGCAACTTATTTATTTTTCATCTATTTTTGTACTTTCTCCCTTTCTGCTAATAATATTATTTATTAAACATGAAGATAAGTTACAAAAATATTCTTGCGTTTGATAAAATTAAATATTTTGTTTCTTTTCCATTTTTTTATTTTTGTAATCCTGAAGTTACATCACATTCAAGAAAGCTTATTTACGAATTCATTCAATATATTTTAAACATTGAAATATTCTACATTCCTGTAGTTACATCACATTCAAGAAATGCTTATTATCGAATTCATTCATTTTAATCAATGAAAAGTATTATTTTATGAATAATTTTTCTATTTATATCTAACATATTTTTCGAAGAAATTGAGGTGTTTAAAGCATTATCACTGACGTAATTGAATGTATGTGTACTGATCGCCAGATTTTAAACATAAAGGTATTTCATCAATGTATATATATGTGTGAGTCTGTGTGTGTGCGTGTGCGTGTGTGCGTGTATGCGTGGTGTGTGTATTTGTGTGTGTGTGTGTGTGTGCGTGTCTGTGTGTGTGTGCGTGTGCGTGTGTGCGTGTATGCGTGGTGTGGGTATTTGTGTGTGTGTGTGTGTGTGTGCGTGTCTGTGTGTGTGCGTGTGCGTGTGTGCGTGTATGCGTGGTGTGTGTATTTGTGTGTGTGTGTGTGTGTGTGCGTGTCTGTGTGTGTGGCAATGTTTATTTTGTTCAAAATACTAATAACAATGATTAGTATTATATATAATAATACTAATAAGATTCTTTTCAAAATCGTAATCTATAATTTCATGATTTTTAATTTATTAAATCTCTGATGCCATGAATACATACAATCATATCTATT
Organism: Argiope aurantia; assembly: GCA_026543865.1. NCBI lineage: Eukaryota > Metazoa > Arthropoda > Arachnida > Araneae > Araneidae > Argiope > Argiope aurantia. The sequence goes on from JAPMOR010028118.1 coordinate 97,498, forward strand.
GTTATTGCCATTCTTTTGTTTTCGCTGAGGCTCATTTTGACTTCTCCTTAATTTTCGAAGAAATCCTAAGTTACCTATTGCTACCTTATCTTATATGATTCAGTTTCATCACAACCCTCAGTTTCTCACAACTCATTTCACATTTCTAAAATAAAAGTGTGTTTCCTACTACAAATCAATCAAACAATATACAAAAAATATTAAATATGAATAATAAAATAATTAAAATTAATCTCAAAGGTGTGCTCTGATGCTGGATCACTAAAATATTTTTAAAGCCTACAATGTATTTAAATTATTTATTTCCTGTGTTTGCACTTAACAATTTGTCAAATAATATAAAAAAATGAAGCATTATTCATGCATTTGTGTATGAAGGAAAATAACATATCGTATTTTAAATAATCAAAGTTCAATGAAATCCATTCATACCATTCAGACTAATCAAATAGTGGGAGTCCGAATGATCAGCACAGTTCGACGGTAACAATAAAGGTCCCTAAGAAAGTACGTCCCATCATCAGAGATATAGTCATCATAACCATTCCACCCCTTTTGCACTTATAGCAGAAGTGAGAACCGGCATACACTGAGGAGACAAAAGAAATGAGGAAGCAATATACAAGTATACAGATAGTAATACTGTTGCGTACAAAATGAATAAATGGACAGGGAACTGGCAGAGTTTTTATTTGCATCCAATTGATTCACATGAAAATGCCCTTGGCATGATTATGGCCACAAGGCGAGAACTAACGGATTCGAAACACGGAGTGGTAGATGAAGATAGAAGCATGGGATGTTCCACTTAGGAAATATTTAGAGATTTCAACATTCTGCATTCCAAAGCATTAAGAGTGCGTCGACAATACCTAATTTCAGGATAACCTTTCACCATGGACAACGCAGTGGCCAACCGTCTGCACTTAATGACTCAGACCAGTAATGTGTACGTAAAATTGCCAGTGATAATAGACTAGCAATATTGCGTGATATAACCTCAGAGATCAAAGTGGTTAACGACGAGTCAGTTAAGACAGTGCGTCAAAATTTGGCTTTATTGATCTAACAGCAGAAGACTGATTCGACGATCTTTACTCTACTACTCTCTCCCAAAATCGCGATCTTATCGCTTGGTCCAAAGGCAAATGGAAAATTGTGACACTTGCATCCACCAACAATATTTTTCGGACTTTGATAATGCAACAGTGACGAAACATTGAAACAATAGCACTTCGCATATCTTTAAAGTTATTGTTGTTGTTACACATTGTATTTCCGTAGTACTTTTTTTTTCTCCAATTTTTGAATGCACCGATGAATCAATTATCCTTTTCATAATTGTTTTGGAAGCATATTTTTAATTTTTGCGATATGTGTTCAAAACATTCTAATCTTTTCAAAATTCAAACTATAAATGTTCTCCATTGTATTATATGTAAAAAACGCGGAAATATAGCAAAATATTATAATTTTAACTTCAGTTTCTATTTTCAATTAATTCAACTTTTTTTCGAATGAATTTCAATTTCTACTTACGGTTTGGATTTGTTTCAGACGTTCAGAGATGCTATAACATTTCTAACATTTTTCTAATATATTTATAAATAAATGGTAAACGGTTTTAAAAAGAAAAAAAAAACCATGGCTTTTTTTTTTTGCCGAATTGTACTCGGAAGCCAATTTTGTTTTCTTTGTCGTATACCTTAAATTTATTAATATTTAGGTGTCAGGTAAATTAATTGTAAAAATGTATTAAATATTTATATTATTATAGAAATTTATAACCTACTTAAGCACTGACATATTTATAAGTATTTTTAATGCACATATGAAATATTTCATTCTAATTCTTCATTCTTTCTTTCCGATAAACAATCCAAACAAATATATTATTATACATTAAAAAATATCAGAAGAATACTATGCAATCTTCAATTATTATTGTGTAAAAATATTATTTCAGATCGAATTCATTAATATAATCCATTGTTGTATGTAATATTTTCAAAAGTTTCAATATTTTATTGAATAAATTTATCTTTTCAGCTGTTCAAAATGAATTATATATTTTGGAATTAAAAAAATAGGTTATATAAATGAATTTCTTTCTATAATTAAAATATTTCATCGTCGTGATATTTTAGTCGATGAGGAGTAAAAAGAAGAAAAAGTAAATATCTATTACCAAATGAAAATGTGTATGAAGAATAAAATTATTATTTAAATGAAACATGTTTTGGTATCATAATTTCTAGTTTTGAGAATGTAATGTGAAAGACAAATTTGAGGTTAATAAAAATAATAAATTTCTAATATTATTCCAAGTAAGAAATTTACAGATTAGCTTAAAAATTATCATGCGTAAGTATATTTCTTTAAGTGAGAGATTTACGAGTACTTTTCGATTTTATAATATAAAATACCGTCCTTAAACATAACTAGGAGGCAGTTTTGAATCAACAGTTGAATTCATGACTCATATTCAAATTTAGTATCCTTAAAAATACGAAATTAAACATTACTGTAAAATATTTTTAAGTATCATTAGACTAATTAATGCACAGCTTTTACATTATTTAGGCAACATATGCTCATAAAAATTTAATTAATTTTCTTAGCTTATTATGCCAAAGCCTTAAAATGACTCTCTTATTGATTTCAGCTCAGGCTACTGATTTTCAAAGTTTAGTTCATTATAGAAGTTTTTTTTTTCTAATATCTGATTCTTTTCTATAAAAATATAACCCCCCCCCACCACCACCAACTTGTTATGTACAAATTCAAACAAGTTCCCAAATCAAAACTGAAGAAATGTGTAGGAAAATGATGGTGGGCGCTTAAAAGAATTTTTACAGGGAATTTATTTTGAAAGACGTAGGTGGGAAATGCGTTTGCTGAAAACTTTGAGAAAACTTTATGAAGGTTCGGATCAAATTCCGCATTTAATTCATATGCATCCAAAAATAAATGTTCATAAAATTATATCAAACTACATCAGTATAATCGATAAATGGAAGAAATAATAAATGCAGACTGGTTATAATTAATTGGTCATAAAAGGAAAACTACTGGATCAAAGGTTATTATACTTGGTAATGGTTTAAAGGAGATCGTGGAAATCTTTTTTCTCCCCCCCCCCAAAAAAAAGTTCAAAAACTTACCACTAGGAGAGGAAAGGGCGCTATATGCAATATTGTTAAACAAAATAGGACATGAAGAGAACGTTTTAAAATGTGTTTAATTATTTCGAAAATGTGTTACAAAACATGTTCAATATGGCATTTATCATTTTCTGAAATCAAGTTAAATCGCATTACTGCATTCTCATCAAGAACTCTTAGTTTATCTCTCGGCGAATTTCTCTTATCGAATGGTACATTTGCAAGGCACGCCAATCAATGATATCGCATTCATAATAACATGTAACGAAAAAAGCATAGTCTTGCATGGCTCAAGACATTCGTAACAATGGGAACTCTGAGAAACAGGGTCTTTTTTATCTCGAAAACCAAATGGCGTGTAAAGATCATCTGCATAAATCATTTGCATCTTCCTGTGGTAAGCATTACAAGACATAAGTTTTACATAACCCCAATATAATTTCGTTTCAGAAGCGATTAAACACATTTTACACCGTTGTCTTCATGTCCTATTTTGCTTAACAATATTGCATACAGCGCCATTTATCCCTGGTGGTGAGTTTGTGAGCTGTTTTTAGTGGAAAAGAAATTCCTATGACCTTCTTTAAACTATTATCAAGTTTGATAACATTTGGTGCAGTGGTTTTCCTTTTGTTACTATTTGAAAGAGGAACTTTAATTATACTTATAAGTATCCATAAATATATAAACAATATAATAAATTTGAATTAATAATAATGTCGTATCCCAGAAACAAAAAAAAAGATTCAATAAAATAAAAACTGTATTACATTATCTAAGTGGTCGGCACAATACTATACCATGAATGAACAACAAGATATGTAATTAAAATATGCGTAATACACTTTGTATGCGTAATAGATTGAAATAAAAATAAATGGAAAGTGGATGGGAATAAAAAAGCAAATCACAAAAGAAAGAGAAGAAATATTAAATTCACAATACGGGTGAAGACCGAATGTTTACATTGTTATCAAGTAACGAGACACTGGCACGTTTGTGATGTAACCAAGAGTAACTTTTGGGTGTATGCGATGAAAGTAATTATAGAAAAATTATATGTGCAAAGGAAAGGTATAAATGGAAAATGTAGAATAAAATATATCTTGTATGAAAAAGGTGATAAGAGAAGATTGTTAAAGAAAAAAGTATTATAAGTTAAACCATTAAATTGTTTTGAAATAAATGATGAGTTTAAAAAATTATGACGGGAAAGTATAATAATTTCAATCTCTAAATTCTAATCTGAATATATATATTTTCAGGGTAAATAACAGACTTTCTTCTTTTTCTTTTTTTGGAAATTTATAATTGCTCCAATATCACTCTGATGCACAATCCTTTATTTACATTTGAAAGTCATTAATTAAAGACTCTAAGTTAAAGGTAAGGATATGATTGATAGAGAAGTTATCTTTTAAGCGATTGATTTGCTTTTTTATTGTTTGTTTCATTACATATTTAAAATGTATATATATATATATATATATATATATATATATATATATATATATAAGTTGATTTTTAATAGTAATTTTGTTAATTTTTAAATTTTATTATTCCAAAAAATGTATATATAAATTTATTATAATATTACCAGATTTATATTCATTTTCAAATTTAAAAAAATATTATCATCGTTAAAATATGAGGTGTTTTTGATTTTCTGTGCTTTTTATTATTTATTAGTAAATTTTTAATTATCTAATTCCTTATCATGTGAAAATCGCACTTCTAAAAGAAATTCTGAATTAAATTGTTTTCGATTTTTCAACGCAGTTATCTCAAAATACGTTTATAAAGTATAATGATTTATACAGGTAAAATTAATTTATCCATAGAAATTTAATTTCGTCTCACAAATGTTGCAAAAACTTTCCAAATTTCTTTTACATATTGATTAAATCATAAATTATTACAGAACATTATGAAACTACAAATAAAGATGCACAAAGAAAAGTACTAGTCAACATGCAATTTTATGCAATTATTCATAATTTTGACAGAAATTTCCTTGATAACATTTAATTTGTTTTGTATTAAACAATTACAACTATATAAAAAATAAAGAAACAGTTCAAAATAAGGAGAAAAATCTTAGTATGTGTGTTTGATGATCTGAGAGATCAGATTTATGAATTCGAGCTTTATATAGCGAATGAATTAAGCCGAAACATTTCTAGTCTTCTGAGGTCCATGGATTTTGTTAGAAATTTCCAATATCACGGATTTCTTCACTGATTGATTGGAGGGCAGATTGCGAATGAAACTAAAAGATATTGCAAGGACTAATAGAAAAGTCAGGGTAGGAAAAAACAATTATAGAAAATAGTTACGATAGCGTATATCATATGGTAATATTGGACTGAATAATTTAACGATTATTATAAGGTAATGCTCATATTCACTTCAAACGCAATACATTTATTAAGTTAACCATTTCTAAAAAATAACCAAAGTTTTGGTTATATTATTAATTAGGAAAAATGCATTACTTAAACCAGCGAAATTTTATTGCATACTCTCCCCAAAATTTTATTGCATACTTTCAAATAAATTTTTCATGGTTGGAACACCTTAGAGGGCATAGCCGTACAATAATTACGAAATCTTAACCTTTGGAATAAATTTAACATTCTTTTTGAATCTATAGTCATCCTTGGAGATTTATTTGGCGATTGAGCTATGGCATGCTTCAGTAATAGGCAAAAATCTAATTTATGCTTTGGATCCATTACGAAACAAACATTAGAAACAAAACTATACTTTTAGTCACAAATTTCATAACTAATTTGATATATTTAAGTCATGGCGTTTAGGAGTTACAACATTTACATGTTACTGGATGTACAGAAATAAATCTTTCTTTGGATTTGATTCAAAATTTGATACGTGTCTACATTACAAATGTTAAATATGTGTGTACCGAATTTTAGCCATCTAGCTCTCTTCGTTTTATAATTATCGTGATAACGTATATTCAAACAGCCGTGCAGACGACTTTCTTTGAACATATTTTACAGAAATTCGACAGAACTGGGAAAATTTGACGTAAATAGCGTAAACCAAATTTTAACCTTCTACTTCAATGAGTTTTTCAGTTACTTTGTCACAAATAGACAGACTAACATTTTCCAAAAATGTGTTTTTTAATCACAGAGAGGTCTAAAACATAGAGATTCGTCAAAATCTCGAGTTTGAATTTTGTACTATTACTATTACTACTATTATACTATTGTACTCTTTACTCTTCTCTATACTACGTATAAAGAAGAGAAAATAAACAAAACTTTTCAGCAAACAACCTGTTTCATTGAGCTATTTGTTCCTGAATAACAAGTAGTTCAGTAGCATTAATTAATTCTAGATAAATGATTCACATTTAGATCTTAATAAGTTAAATGAGATGTGTCTCTCAGCCTAGTTTATACCTTCACAATACCATTTCGAATTAAATTTTGGCACAATAATCTTAATGGCTTAGCTAAAAGGATTCGAAATCAACCTAAATTTTCATGTTCTAATTATTAAGCAATAATTGTGTAATAGTTTCGCGCTAATGAAGAAATGGTTTAGCAATCTCAACACTTTTGTTTGAATGAGAAATGATGTTGCAAGATTGTCTCAAGCTTAAAGAAATGCATAAGTAAATCCAACACAGTTCCCGTTTCTGATTCCTTCTCAAAGTTAGTTGAAACTCTTCAATTGATATTGCAATAAAGAGAACATTTATGTTATGCTTAAAATTTAATTCTTTTCGAGTAAAAGTTGCTTGTGTTAAAGAATAATTGTATATTCTGGGAAATCATAATATTTTAACAAAGCCAAAATTGCTGATGTATTATTTCCCTGGGTAATAAATGAGCATGTATCGGCTTTTTAGATCATGATTGGGAAGTGAGAAGTAAGATTCTAATTTCCACTATGTAAAATCTTTATTTCGAGTGCACTAATGGAAATCCTAAAGGAAGTGCAAAATTCCACTTAAGAAATCTCTTCATATCATTCAGGATTTCTAAATCTTTAAATATTGTTTCTCCATGAACTTTAATTTCAAAAGCAATGAATATGCTTTATTTCCCAAAAATGTCTTATATATTAATTTCGACTAACTGTGATTTGCAGCTAATTTCCACAAATTTCAAATGCGTATCTATTTTTGTAAAAATACCGCTTACTTATAAATTTAGACTCACTTTCATTATTTTTTTATTTTAAAATACAGATTTGCAAGGAATTAAAGCATTTCATTTTATTATGCAAGATTTGAGAAAGTTTTTAATAAAAAATACATTAAATTTATCTAAAAAAAAGTTTTTAAAACGCATTTTTATTAATGCTTTACAAATAAAAATTCAATTACACTTACTTCTTTTCTATGCTTAAACCTTCGGTTTTATTATTTATTTGAATTATTGATAATTAATCCTAAAATTATTATTTTTATTATTATTATTTTTTTCAAATTCGTTGCTTGATTGCTTCAAGCAAAAGAGATGTAATTAAATTAATCTGTGAACTGGTAATTAAACACTGCATATATTAAAATGTCTTTTGCTATTCCAATACTATGGATAAATAAGAATTGAGTAAAAGAAATTGATAAAAAAAATAAATCCATATTCACAAGAATGAAATAAGTCAAATGCTATTGATTAATAAAAGAAATTAAATTGATGCATAGCGAAACATTTAAATTATAAAATGAAATAACTTTGATCGGACCAATTTCTGTGTTAAGGGTAATATATAGTACATATGCTGCAGAACTAGATATTTTTACCTTTCCTTACGTTTTTGTATAATTGCCGTACCAATAAATGGCCAGGTTATATCTTCTACCATGTAAGTAATCTATTTCATGCTCTGATTCCTAATCTCTTTATTGGCTAGCCTTAATCAGTCAACCCTACGTGTCATAAGAAGTTTAACTGTTATTGAGGAAAATAAAGAAATAGTAAATCTACTGACCATGCAAAGTAACTCTGTCATCTTCTAATCATGTGTAATACTGTGAAGATACATTACTTTCTTTTTTTAACTTTAGAAACCATTCTAAAATTAAAAAAAGAAAAATACTTTCACGTATATTTAAGGTAAATTAATTCAGAATTTACATTTTCCTGTAGGAAACAAATATTTCGAATGAGATAAAGGAGACTCGTTCTGAGCAGATGTTTCCATAGAAAATTGCAAAATTAAAAGCCATTAATTATCTTATTTCTACATCATATAAGCCATTTATTTTGAAAATGGGGCAAGTCCATTTTTTGATATTGTGAGATATTTAAAGGTTTTTCAATTTAAATAAATTTAATAATATTGGTAAGCATTTATAAATATATTTTTTGTATTTTGTGGTACCAGATAATGTAAGTTTATAATCCAATAGTGTTTACAGTGCTGACTAAAAAAATAAGGGTTCCATTATAACTAAATGAACTTGTCTCACTTTCAAAATTAAAGAATTATTACAATCATTCATTTAATTGGAAAATAATATTTCAGTTGCATCAGCCATTTTTTAAGAATAAAAACAAAATACTATTCAATTTTTTATAAATATTTATTCATTTGATAAAGGAAACAAAACCAAGAATATTCTTGTAGAAAATATAACATAACAAAAACTATTCAGTTTTATTGAGAATTTCGATGAAATACATTTTAAATTTATACATAAGTATAATTAAATTCAATTTTATTCAGGATTTAACATTTTAAAAAGGTCATGATGAACAGGAAGTATATATGGTAATAAATCCATCATGTCATTGATTTTTTAGATGTAATAGGTCTTCTTTTTTTCATACATAAAATATAATTTTATATTTCCAAAATTATTTAGTCACGCTCGTTGTAGTGGCAAATCGATAATTTTAAATTGGGCATCCGATCTATCGAAATATTGTAGAACATTTTGTATGGTGCATCCCTTGTAAATCTGATCCATCATATAGTTAAACAATTCACAGTTTCTCCATCGATATTTTTATTTCTTTTTAAAATCGCTCTCTCCAGATGTTGAAAATAAATAGCGGAGTTTCATTTCATGTATTAAACATTTATTATATTTTCGACAATTTCGTATTCTTTTTTGATGTAAATTAAGTGTAATCCTGGGGAATATACAAGGTTTTCCGGATTACCAGTTCTACCACTCCAAAATTACGATCGTTCGGTAGAAAGAAAAGTCCTGACAATAAAAATTTGTGATCAATGATATTTATTTCGTTGTCTCTGGACTGAATAATCGGTGATGGAAGTAAACATTATTATCGACACACAAAATTAAAATATATTTTTTATTATTTATAAAATACTGTACAATGAACAATTTTCATTATCAAAGATAGATAGATAGAAACACTCTATATTTCAGACATGATATCAAACGGCCACATTTGATTCACTATACAACAACCGGAGCTAAGTTTTGAGGTAATATATTCGGTCAAAAATCATTTCAATCTAAGTTGGACTTGCACCACTTTAAAAATAAACAGATTATCAATACTGTTAAGAGCTAAAACTTCCATCTCCAAAATACTAGAATCTGCTTTTTCTTAAACTTTAAATTGTTTATGCCTAAAAAGATAATAACAAGTTTTATCTATAACTACCATTATCTCCATTTTATTCACAAATGGACTTGTCCCACTTTCAAAATAAACGACTCATATTTTGTCTTAGAATATTCCCTAATTTTAAAAGAAATAATTTGCATTTACACTATTAATAAGCAAACTTGTTTCAGTAAAAATTTCTTCATTAGCAACAATATTTTGTGTAACATTATTCATTGATATATATGCTTGTAATAAAACTTTATTTGAATGTGAAGTTTCCAAATATTTGTTATTTCATTTCTGATGATATATTTCACATTTTTCTCTCTCTCTCTATCTATAAGCATCTTACGAACCACAATTTTGAGAAGTGTTGGAGATTTTATGTCAATTCATAAAATTCGAACCATAAACATTTCAATTTCAGACCTTCAAATTTATGTTTTTATTGTCCTTATCCATAAAAAAATCAATATAAAAGTACATAGCTTTTGAAATTGCAAATATTTTCTGAAATTCTCACGTTTTTGATTTTAATTAGAATGCGTCACATTACACGTCAGTTTTGCAAGGACACAAAATAAATTAACAACAAAACTTTTTAATAATATGAATATATAAAACATTTTACAGATTCATAATATTTATCATAAATTTTCTCATATTGAAAACTCAAAAGAGTTTCTTTGTTTAATAAGTTTTCAGTCAAGATAAAAATAATTTCATATTAGCAAAATAAATAATTTATTATACTTTAACAAGAGAATGTTTTAAGAAAATCAATTCATTGAAAAAAAATATCAAAAATGAAAATTATTTTCTTTTTAAAGGATTCAATATATCATATATTTTTGTGATTATATATATATTTTTTTCAATATATATTTTTGTGAATCAAAAGAGCATTCTATTAAGGATTCCGAAATAAACGCTGGGCTTTGTAAGAGATTAAGAAAATTCAATTTATATTTTAATAAATAAATAATCTATACTTATAATAAAGCTCAATGTGTGTGTGTGTGTGTGTGTGTTGGCGCTCTACAGACCAGACCATTCAGCCTACAGCTACCAAATTTGGCACGTGTATACCTTGGAGGCCGGGAATGTGCACCTGGGGGTTATTTTTTCGAATTTTTAATTAGAATTTTATTTATTTAAAAATTAAGCGAAATTTTGACGTGTTTCTGCTATAACTGCCGAAAATATTACCGCACAAAAAATCTTTTAACATGAAGTTAAAGATCAAATATTTATCTTTTAAATGATACTAATGTTTTAATCTTAAAATTAAATTTCTATTTTTAATGAATTTTTAAATAAATATTTTAACTCTGTTTTTCAATAATTTTTTTCGTCAAAAATAAAAATTAGGATTAAGCACGTTTCGCATTCATGAGAAAAAAATAGCTTTTTTCAAAGTGTTGCCATCACATTGATTAAAGCTCTAACTGAAAATAAAATAAATCTTTTTGGAAATGAAATCTGCAAAATTATAATTTTCGACAAGTGTCTGTAAGAAATGAAACAAATATGAAATATTATTTTTTCTAAAAAATAAATTCAAGAAAATTTATTTTATGATCTTTTACACTCTCTATACAGGGTGTTTATTCTGTCCCGGATCCATTTTGATATTTAATGAATCATAAAATAATGAAGATGTAAACAAACTTATGGCATTTATTGATGGAATAACTCATGTATTTTCCTTTTCAGGTTTGACTTTTGTAAATATCGTCTGCGCGTGTTTTTAATTTCAGATAATTTCATTTTCCAGTCTAAATATCTGTACTTTTCTAAATATCGTCTGCTTATTAATTGCATTTTTCTCTCTTTTGTTTTTCGCAACTATTGAAATGTTTACTTCTGATGTATTTATTTTATGTAGTACTTTTGTATGTGATGTTTTATTCGATCGGATATTAAGGAGAATGCATACACCACAAGAGAAAGCACAGATTTTATGGTGGTCATAGAGTTAATTTCCAATCAACTAAATCACTGACTTTTAAGAGTTAATTTCCAATCACTTAAACCGACTGATTTATGAAGATTTGAATATCACTATTCAATAAAAAAAGGATAATTTTAGATTTTTCATCGATCGTTTCAAAGAAAATACGCCAATAAGCGCGCAGGTTTCTCCAGATTAATTGGCCTAAGATTATGAAAATGGTGAGTTTTTCTAAATTTTTAACATGTAAAACTTCATAAATAAGTCTTAGTTGATCGTGGAAAATAGAAACATTCATTCATTTATTTAAAATTTGGTGTGTCCAGAATATTTATCAGAATATGATACCTTACTGCATTAAATTTAGATTTCATAATTTTTGAAATATATTTATAAGCAAGAACAAAATATTATTATTTATTTCATTTCAATCCTTTTGAAAGCAAAACTAAAAACTGAATTTTATACTGAATTTCAGAAATTTTTGTTGAATTATTGTTTGAGATATTACATAAACTATGAAAAATATTTTGTAGTTAACATAAGACTTAAATACCGAGCGATTCTGTTTGCATTACTTATATTCAATAATAATAATAATTAATAAGTAACAATAAAGATGATTAATAAAATAAAACGCTTGGTTTTATTAAAAAATATCTTAATATTAATTACAATTTCGTCATTTACATTTTTAATTAAAGTTGTTTTACCGGAAACGGCAACAAATTAGCAAAATATAGATAGTAAATTGAACGAAACGATCTAAACAACAGTATAAGTTTGGTATGACTATCAAAATTTGAAGATTAAAAATGTTTTGTTTGAGAATCCTTTAAGAGACCAGTTACTTATAATATTTAATTGAAAATTGTAGCGAGCGGTAATACTGACGAACCGGCTGGTCGCCAAAGGCGGCTAGTTATTTAATAAATAAACATCAGACAATTTATTTAATAACTGGTGTTAGCTTCGGAACTATATCAAAATGCGTATATCTTTTGTTTTAAATATTATACTGTATACAGCCTCTTAAGTGCCTATGACAAACAGTTTAATTAAAATTAATTGGGTTTTCAGATAAAGAGTTACATTTTAAAATACTTCAAATTATTTCTAGACTTTCGTTAAGATCAACTTACCACGAAAAAGTATGTTAGTGGTCTTTTGTTCATTTAAATTATCCCAATTAATGCAAATTCATAATTTTTTTAAAGAGTCTATTATCCCCTTAAATAAAAAAAATATATTTTCTTACAAATACTCAGGTAAACATTCATTTAACAAGAAAAACATTTTTCAATTGTGTGTCAAAATGAATCTCCAGGGCATAAATTCTTTTGAATATTATTGTTTGAAGGGCCCTTGAATGGTTGTAAATTACAATAGTATCATAAATTTATATTTTCATAAACAATCTCCGTAAATGAGATTCTTTTAAATCAATTATTTTTGATGTGAACTAACCCAACTTATGATACATCAATTTATTATCTTCTAAATATCTGGATTTTAATATAATATTACTTTTAATTAGAAAAATATTACATATAATTGAATTTTGTGACATATATAAATTAATGCAATTTGAATGGAAAGACTTTGAATGTTTAACAATCCTTTCAAATAAGTGTAGATATTTCATTTTAAATCCTTAAATACAAGATTAACTCTTCTTTTGCATTAGTATTTCCAAAATATGAGCCTATAAACATTTACTACTCTAAATAAATCTAGAATATAGTTACAAAGTTGTTTTTTTTTTCATTAAAATGCTGTGAATTTTTGAACGTGTTTGTAAATACCTGTATTTGTCATAATTATCGTTATTTATAAATTTTTAATATTACTAATTTGAATTAAAATATCAGCGACCAGAAATTATTTGTATTTTTCGTTTTTACAATTATTTGGCATCAATAATGATTTAAAAATATTTTGACTGATATTTTAATAAGACAAATATTTTGGAGAAATGGTGGATTACATTCGCTGCTTCATTAGATTGAAAAATGAATTTTCACAAAGTTTTCGATAGAAGTGAAATGATTCTTGAAATTGGAATTCAAACTACTTTCGAATCTGATAAGTCAGCTGAACAAAATTTTAACAAAATTTAATTGCGAGGTGTAAGTTTGTAATAAAATTTGTTTTAGAAATATTATTAACAATATTTGTTTTCAGTGATGGAATTTCGATATAGAGAATTTACTTTTTTTTATGGAAGATTGTTATTTGATACTGAGTTTATCTATTTTTAAGTAAAAAAATATTCTATCCAATTTTTAACTGTCATAATTGAATAGTAACCATAAACATATTATATCCTTATCTGATCTAGTTATTGAAGCATGCAATTTCAGATCTATCGCAAGCTTAGCACTTTTTTTAACTGCTGTAAAATTAGTTTTTGATTCTAAATTAGAATAGCTGAAATGAAGCCAATTGGTTGAAAAAGGAATAAATTAAATGTGACAGTGTGTAATCAAAAGCAGTTTTGTTGAAATACAAGACAAAATGAAAGAATTTTGATGTTTCATAATAGTAAAGAAAAAAATGTTTCCTCATGGTATTTTTAGCATTTCAAATAAAGATCTCGACAAATTAAAAGGACAGAACTTGTTCCGGATTTCTTTAACTTTTGGGACAACAATTTCGATATAAAACATGTAGACATAACTTGTTATGTGGAAAGAAACGTTACCCTTTTGAGTTTTAAAAATTCTTCTAACCCAACGAGATATAATTGTTTTGCTGTCTCTCTCTCTCTCTCTTTTTATGATAGCATTATCTTAGATTCATGAACAGTAAATGTGATCTTTTATTTAAGGGTAAAATATCCATAGAATTAATTTTTATCGATGACAACGTTAGATCGCATCCTTTAAGCATCACGATCGAAAATCGTGAGAAAATGGATGTCATTCGTTTGATGGCACAAATTTTGAACTTTCTGATGTTATGTGAAATTTAATGATAATGCATATTACAAGCTATAGTGAAAGGTTTGAGCTCATTGTCTAAGATTTATTGTATGTCTATCTGTGCTCTATTGGTATTTCTTAACCTTATATGTCTATCATACTCAGAATGGTTTTGAAATTCATTAAATTAAATTTCATCCTCAATAGTACCAAAAAATTTCCTGTAAATTCCACAAGGATAAAATTTGAAATCATAGTACTGGTTATTACAATAAAGTATCAAAAAATATATGTGTTAAAAGACTGTTTCACTTCTTTCTTCTGTAATGAGTCAATGAAATGAGTGTTCTTTAAATTCAGAAATATCCTATTAAATACTAAACACGGATACTTTTTTAAACATATTTTCTGGATTCGTGGCGATTTAAAATCAAACACATTTGGAAATGAAAATAAACATTGTGATAGAAATGATGTCACAAAGAAAAGTTTCAGAAAGATCCATGTATTTAAACATCAATTGCTGCCTCTCCTCATTAACAGTCTCAGTATTTATGTTGGTGCAAATTTCAGTTTGTACTCTCGGAATCACTTCCATGAATGTTAATTATTTTTAAATTCGAGCAACTAAAGTTGATCCATGCCACTTGTTACGTAATACCTCTTAGATTACTTATCACTAGCAACACTCGGAATAAGGAAATATTGCTTCGGAGTTTAGGAAACGAACACACTTGCAAATATAAAGAGAGTTCCTGTGGAAATATAAGTCTTTTAAAGAAATTAACTTTTATCAAAGATTTTAGAAACGAGATAGCAAAATGTTTTCCAATTTCTGTTAATAACTTCTATAATTTAAAACTACAAAAACTTTAAACTTTAAAGTAGACCATTTAAAATTTTATAATTGATCATTTAGCTTTATTATGTGATTAAAAATTCACTGATTCTATTCTCTTTTCATTAAGAGAAAAAAGACTGAAAATTATTCAAAAAAAGTATAACATTTATCAGACAGACATCAGTGTGACTAGAATAGTACATGATATAGTCATAATAGTTAATGCTGTTTGAAGTCAGCAACAGCTAAATTTAGTGAACGGAAATTATTATAAATTTCGTATGAAGACTGTAGAAAAGCACGGAAAAATGATTTTCTTCAAAAAAACTGCCAAAGTTTGCTTATGAAATATATGTAGGTAGCAAAGGCAGAGGTATATAAAATGTATGCAATTCAGTGAGGTCTAATATCAGTTAATAAAAAGAGAACTATATTATGTTAATTTTTATACTGTATAATATTAATTTCTGTTTTTGCATTTTTAATCACAATTTAAATAAAGGACTATTTTAATAAAGGATTCATTTTCCTTACATTCATTGTGATTTTTTTTGTTGCAATAGAGGTAAATCTCTCTTATTGTTAACATATTTTACAGAATTCATTTTACCTCCCTATTCATAGGCATGTATTTGCTTTGGAATTTGTTTAATTTGCTTTAATTTAAATCAATAGTTTTTGCTACAAATGCCACTAAAATAACCAATTATTTTGCAGTCACTTGCAGTATTTTTTTGTTGTTGTTTTAAATAAAATATTATGCATTCTGAAGTTATATTGAATTCTGAGGATTTAAAAATTTACATTTATATCATTATCTTTATTGAAAAAAAAATCTCTGTGATTTAAGAACATTTGATAACATATTTAAACATGATGAGATTCCTACCAGTAAAGTAAGACAAGATAAATGTACGAAACAAAAATCATTCTCGACTCTCTAGACGGAAACCGCCTGTTGCTGGAATTGTTAATTTTGTCATGTTATATTTTTATAGTAATGATTAAGCAAGAATTTTAGTTAAAAGGGTTACTGAAAATTAATTGAAATATTAAAGCCTTTCCTCTATAATGAGATTATTATTACATAATAACCGTTTTACACCTTCTTAAAATTTAAAGTCTTATATTTTAAGTATATTTTATAACAATGATTTTCATTGCTTGGTTATGAATTTAAACATGCGAGATGCCTCAAGATTAAATCGGTTTCTACTCTTCCGTTTTCCTTGTTAGAATTCAATTTTTTTTAAATATGCACACAGCTGAAAAAATCCTAAAACATTTTCTCACTATGACATTATTTAACAAGAAATTCGAATTCCATGTAATTCGAACCCACTGTAAATTAACAATAGATACATGTGGATCTGCAACTAAATGAAATGTTTTTTTATTTCATGTTGTAACAGGAAAATACATTTAAACAATGTCTTGGTTAAATGCTGATGCTTCTCATCAATGGAAATTGCTTTAGAAATGAGAAATTCAGTTTTCCATATTTATTTTTCGCAATTATGTATTCTAAATATTTTCATTTAATATTGCATCTTGTCGAGTTTCTTCCTTAATATTAGATTTTCAGAAATTTCTTTAAAACTTTGAACGGTTCCCATGAAATCTTAAAATGATTTTTTTTTCAATCTGCTGTATAATTTTGCTTTTTTTAAAAATTTGATCATAATGTTCCCTGCAATGAATCACAATGAAGTATTGTATTAAATCCAGAATCACCCAAAAATTTAAACATCCAAATTCCTTCAATGTTATTAACATCCATAGTAATTACTACTGAATTCCATATTCGAATGATAGGTCGAGTGCTGTGGCAAATTGAAAGTGGTGTCATAACGCTTCATAGCATCTGTCCAACGAACCTCATTAAATATGGTATCACGTAACTTCATCGTGATGAAACTACATAATTATTTAAACGAAAGTGAAGAAAGTGAATTTCTCTAAACTACCTAATAACACATGATATGAAATGTGATTATGCTTCGTGATGTGTTCCTGCAAGGATGGTTATGTTTTTTATTTATGCATTACTGATTAATAATTTTATTTTTTGTTACATTTAATAAAGAGATACATAAAGATACATATCTATGTTCGACGATAATAACTTTTATTATTATTTTCAATGCTTAATTATTATCTATTCATTAATTTAATTAAATTCTAACTATGGGACAGTTTCATAAATAGTGATTTTGAGAAAACATAGATTTCATGATTAAGACAAAATTAAAATTAAATTTTCTGCAGTTTAGCATATTTAGTATTTAGTACGTATTAATTCTTTTTTTATTTATTTACTAATTCTTATCTAATAGTTTAACTTCCTGCAACATTTAACAATTTGATAACTTTACATACCAAAGAAGAGGAAAAATATAAAATAAATAGCAAACATAGTCTTCCTTGAAGTAATGAACATAGTTAAATGAAGTTGTTTAAAAAAGTTACTAAAAATATAAAATTTCAAATACAGTATCAAGATTATTTAATAATTTCTTATAAGAAAGAGCTTTCCCTTCACAAGAAATAAAAAGTGAGAATCAGGTAAACTTGTATGGTGAAATTACTGTATTGTGGTTGTTAATTTCTGAAAATTAATCAATCAATGCCGAAAATCTGAAAATAAAAATCTGAATCTTAAATCTGAATAATCTGAAATAATCTTAAATCTGAATAATCTGAAATAATCTTAAATCTGAATAATCTAAAATAATCTTAAATCTGAATAATCTAAAATAATCTTAAATCTGAATAATCTAAAATAATCTTAAATCTGAAAATAATAAATCAATCTTATATCGAAATTACCATGCTACCTTTAAAGGCCTCAAAATTTACCGATTTCTAATATAAATTGAATTATTCAGAATGTAGGTACTGGTTTCTAGACAATATTTGAATTGAAGTACAATTATAAGAAATATAAATGCATATTAGTAAAAAAGTTTTAAAAAAAATCATTTCCCACTTTCCAATGATAAGGATCAACAATGGAAAAATATCAATTAAAAAAAGTATAAAATACTCAGGAAGAGTCCTTTATCAGAATTATCTTTCACACTTTCATGATGTCGGGCAAAGAACATAGGAAAATCAACCGGCATGTGTATTTAGAATGTAGTACAAAAAACGAGATAATAAAATACCACATTTTGTTTCCAGAATATTACGGAAAACGCAAAGCAAAGGTAACATAAACACAACTAAGATGGACACATAGAAGAGTGCTTGTAGAAACGAAAACAAGTAGGAAACAGTTTACAAATTAAACAACACTAAATGCGAGCATCGTTCACAGTTTACCAGTCTATTCAGCATCTCGAGGAACACAATCTACAAAAGAATAAATCTTTTTGTAGGACAGAATCTAAAAAAAGAGTGATTTTATTCGTTTCAAAATCTCGTGTTTATAGAGTTTTCAGAACGAGGTGATGTCACGCTCAATTTTCCAGAAGATTCTTCAGATTCTAAAGCATAGAAAGTCGTAATTCCACCATAATCCAAAACTTTCATTTTTGTAACTAGTCTCTAATAGTCAGAAAGCATGTAAACTAAGTCTGAGATTGTTGATTTGGTCTTAATGAAGAGAGAGATTTATAAAGTATTATCCATTAACAATATATGTATATTTTCCTTTCTGACTAGAGCTAAATAGCTCACGGAAACTGTATCACGCCATCATAATAATTTAAAAATTAGTAGCGAATATGGAAAGATGGGTTAAACTAATAATGGGTTAAGTAATTTTCCTCCTGATACTCTAAAAACAAATTCAATTGATTATTTATCATTCATTTTAGAATGCAAAGATGGTGATAGGATGAATAATAAATTATTTTAAATCAAAAAAACTAATTGATCTGAATAAAAAATGAACAAAAACATTAATTAAAATTTTAGAATTTCATATAAAACTTTACAAGTGCTAAACAGACTCTATTAGTGCTAAATTTAAAACTTTCAATATATTTATTGAGAAATTGTGCTGATTCTGATAATATTTCCATGAATAAAATTAAAAATATATATTTGTCAACATATTTATGTTTATTTTTAGAGGTAAAAGGAAAAGAAGACGCTATCAAAGTCACTTTTTAGAACATCATTAAACATAAAAATCAAAACAAAAAAGCAGGTATAATTATTAAAAATTTCCAATCGTTTTATACACGATGTTACCAATGAATGTTACTGTTTCTTTATTTGCAAACGCTTGACTATCTTTTTCGCCTCCATCTATTAAACCTCAATACAAGTAAATTTAATAATTTTGGAATAATAAGTTATATTATTATTTATTACCTAAAAATTTCATGAATAATTTTTTCCAGAGTAAGAATATTAATTAATTTCTTCAAAAAATACATAGTAAAAAAAATTCCAGCATTTCAAAAAAATCATAATTATGATTTAGTCATCTACCACTTTAAGGCATCTGAATTATAAAACAGTATTTTTCAAAGAGGACCTAAAAATAATAAAATATTCATTAACTGGTCTAAAATCGATGTTGCAGCTGTTGTACATTTGTTTATTTTCTGGATTGCATAGAATAAATTAATAGAATTTTCAAACTATAAGATAATGATGCAATTTTCATAACAGAAGTGGTTGCCATTCTGTAACTTGCAAAAAGTGAAAATTCTGTATTGTATACTTCCGTATTTCGTAGCTCATTTTAAATTATGTCAGCAACAGTGTGCTGTTAATTGAATAATTCTATTAACAGCAGACATGCAAACCATAAACCAAGGAAAATGAATAATAAGACACGTTTGATCTGAAATCCCATTGTAACTGCTATTAGAATATCCTGTTAAGGAGCTTATTAATAAGAGATTAAATGAGAAATAATAAATATATTTTAATTCTTTGAATTTTTCTTTCCTATCTTTTCAATTTAATCCTTTTTCATAGTCTTAATATAATCTATACTTATAATAAAGCTCAATGTGTGTGTGTGTGTGTGTGTATGTGTGTGTTGGCGCTCTACAGACCAGACCATTCAACCTACAGCTACCAAATTTGGCAGTGTATACCTTGGAGGCCGGGAATGTGCACCTGGGGGTTATTTTTTCGAATTTTTAACTAGAATTTTATTTATTTAAAAATTAAGCAAAATTTTCACATGTTTCTGCTATAACTGCCGAAAATATTACCGCACAAAAAAGATTTTTACATGAAGTTAAAGATAAAAAATTTATCTTTTAAATGATACAACTGTTTTAATCTTAAAATTAAATTTCTATTTTTAATGAATTTTTAAATAAATATTTTAACTATGTTTTTCAATAATTTTTTTCGTCAAAAATAAAAATGAGGATTAAGCACGTTTCGCATTCATGAGAAAAAAATAGCTTTTTTCAAAGTGTTGCCATCACATTGATTAAAGCTCTAACTGAAAATAAATTAAATCTTTTTGGAAATGAAATCTGCAAAATTATAATTTTCGGCAAGTGTCTGCAAGAAATGAAACAAATATGAAATATTATTTTTTCTAAAAAATAAATTCAAGAAAAATTATTTTATGATCTTTTACACTCTCTGTACAGGGTGTTTATTCAGTCCCCGATCCATTTTGATATTTAATGACTCATAAAATAATGAAGATGTAAACAAACTTATGGCATTTATTCATGGAATAACATATATTTTCTTTTTCAGGTTTGAATATTTTTACTTTTGTAAATATCGTCTGCTTATTAATTACATTTTTCTCTCTTTTGTTTTTGGCAACTATTGAAATGTTATGTTTACTTTTGATGTGTTTGTTCTATGTAGTACTTTTGTATGTGATGTTTTATTCGATCGGATATTAAGGAGAATGCATACACCACAAGAGAAAGCACAGATTTTATGGTGGTCATAGAGTTAATTTCCAATCAACTAAATCACCGACTTTTAAGAGTTAATTTCAAATCACTTAAACTGACTGATTTATGAAGATTTGAATATCACTATTCAATAAAAAAAGGATAATTTTAGATTTTTCATCGATCGTTTCAAAGAAAATACGCCAATACGCGCGCAGGTTTCTGAAGATTAATTGGCCTAAGATTATGAAAATGGTGAGTTTTTCTAAATTTTTAACATTTAAAACTTCATAAATAAGTCTTAGTTGATCGTGGAAAATAGAAACATTCATTCATTTATTTAAAATTTGGTGTGTCCAGAATATTTATCAGAATATGATACCTTACTGCATTAAATTTAGACTTCATAATTTTTGAAATATATTTATAAGCAGGAACAAAATATTATTAGTGATTTCATTTCAATCCTTTTGAAAGCATAAATAAAAACTGAATTTTATACTGAATCTCAGAAATTTTTGTTCAATTATTGTTTGAGATATTACATAAACTATGAAAAATATTTTGTAGTTAACATAAGACTTAAATACCGAGCGATTCTGTTTGGAATACTCATATTCAATAATAATAATAATTAATAAATAACAATAAAGATGATTAATAAAATAAAACGCTTGGTTTTATTAAAAAATATCTTAATATTAATTGCAATTTCGTCATTTACATTTTTAATTAAAGTTGAAGTTTTACCGGAAATGGCAACAAATTAGCAAAATATATAGTAAAATGAAAGAAACGATCTAAACAACTGTATAAGTTTGGTATGACTATCAAAATTTGAAGATTAAAAATGTTTTGTTTGAGAATCCTTTAAGAGACCAGTTACTTAAAATATTTAATTGAAAATTGTAGCGAGCGGTAATACTGGCGAACCGGCTGGTCGCCAAAGGCGGCTAGTATATAATAAATAAAAATATTTATTCAAAATGATTTCATGATAAACATATAAGCTTAAATATTTACATTATCGATGTAATATTACTTTATATAGAGTTGTATATATATATATGTATTATAAAATATAAATTGTGTTAATAAATCGTTATAATATATTTTCCAAATAAATAATAAATAACATAAATCTATTTAAAAATTATCCTTGTAAAATTTTTAGTAGTTGATGCTATTGTTATTTGTTAAAGTAACATAATAGATATTGAAGTCTTTACCTTTATTTTGACATAGCTGAAAAATAAAAACTGCAAAATCAATCTGTAGATTATTTTCTTCTTTAAAGCTTTTTTTATTCCAATATCTTCTTGATACTACAGAGAATATTAAAAAGAAAATTTCCCGATTCCCGGGCTAATTATTCTGAAATTGTAATAATTACTTCATTATATTTAATTATACACCTTATTATATTTAAATTTACTTTATTTAATTTAAACGCTGCATAACACATTTAATAAAATTGATTGATAAGTTTTCATCTTTTTGCTAAAAAAAGGAATATATGTGTTAAATAATAAAATTATTCAATGTGCATTAAAATATAACTGCTTACTAACTATTTTATTAAATAATTATTTATTATAATTATTATTACTCTATTTACTAACTAATTAGTTTACTAGTAAGTATTTATTGTATTTCACTCAGTATTTTCATGTTTACATCATTTTCAATGCTATTTGTACTTGAAATTTAGTTTACTTCTAACATGATATTATTTATAGATATTATATAAATCCCTTCAGGTATATCTTTATATATCGAGATCATGCTTCATTCCTACAATAAAAATCTTTCAAAGCGCTTTATAGCTCGGACCGTTAGAACTAAAGATTTTACATTTGGCGCGATGTTATTTCCGAAGCACCGATTTTTCAATGAGGAGGATAATGTTCGAAACTGTAATTTCAAAATTATTACTTCAAAACTGAAATAAATTAATTGGAAAATTAATTTATTTCATCAGTAATTCTACAATATTGATTTCTTCAAGCATTTTGCTTATAAATGCTATTAGATTTATTTCCTTATATTATTGCAAATGATATTAATTAATTTTTCAAAAAAATGTTTAACATAACTTACAGCAATGTCTTTGATTGTTTGAAATATTTCATTTACGAGCATGTTTAATAACTTTTTGTTATTTTTTCTAAAGTATATAGTAAAATTTATAAAATATTATAAGTGTTAGCGAATTTATTATTCGCATTATTATGCAACTATATTTTAGAGTATATGTTTGAATTCCCATAATATATTTCAATGAAAATTTCTAATAAATTTTAAAATAACAAATAATAAGAAATGCTGAAAATATCTCCAAATGATTTATTTATGTACTATTCTTTAAATGTATGGGGATGAATAATGAATTATTTATGGTAATGACTTATTAATGTAATAGTGATTTATTTTTGCACTATTCTTTCAATATATACAAGAGTGAAAGATAATTTGCGTTGTAGTAAATCGAAATCCATCATTGAATTTGAGTTTATAATCGGCATATTAAAATATAGATAATATAAAAAATCTCTCTTAAAAATGCTAATGATATGCTTTAAATATCTATATAATAATCCATAGTAAAATTATTTTAAAATATTTTATTTTTATTTTTATTGCGAATACATATGTAAACAACCGACATTTTAAAACACAGATAATGTAAAACCACCACTTTTAGAAAACGTTAATAAAATGCTTAAAATATCCACATAACAATCTATAACATCAAATAAATATTTATTTTTATATCGAATACTATATGAAATGTTTAATAGAATAGTGTGAACAAATAAAATTTCTTTGCGAATTTATTCGAGATCATAAACATCTTGAAAGTCTGTTTACATTTATAGAATGAAGGAATATATTTAGAATTCAAACATACACTGAATTATGATAATATAATTTATTTCATTCCACATTACTAAAAAAAGAGTGTTTTTCATTTTCAAACTAATAGATTTCTTGAAGTAACAGCCAATCTATTTGCCCATCTAAAAGATAACGAGGACAAAAAAATCTGCATCCAAATTTCCCAACGGCATATGCAAGAAGTCAGATTTTCTTGTGAGCTATCTTTCTGTTTCTAAAAAAATCCCATGCATTGCTAAGAAGAAAAGTGCTTAGAAGATACGGAATCAATTTACGAGAGTGTTTCCGACCAAACATATCAAATGCTTGATTGTATTTTTAAGACTGGAGAGAAGTGAAATTCCTTTCCTATCGGGAAGTCGCGAAATTCAAAAGCACCGAAATCTCTCTCAAGCGACAAATACCCACTGTCGGGACAGACTAGAACAAACTAAAATTTTACAATTCTGTTTCACCACTGATAAGGACCAATGCGCCTAATTATAGTATTTTCCTTATTTTTTTTTAATTTCTGAGGTACGTCCTGCTAATAGTTCTGCAGATATAAGAGTATTAGTGTATAAATGTGGTGGAACTCTGATAAATTCAAAATCTCAATGTCAAATACAAAACTTTATTTCATTGATCTTTTTTTCCATTCTTAAAAATGAAACAGTTTAAAACGAAAATTTATAACAAAAAATATACTCATTCAGTGAAAGTATTTATCGATTTCAAATATTTTTGTATAGCGTTATATAAATATGTTAGGCCTATTTAAAATATAATACATGAATAATAATAGAAAAGGTAAAATGCTTTCTATTTTTTATTATTTTTTTAAATTTATTTAGTGTCGAATTTATCTGCTATCGTTGCATGATTGTTTATTGTTTTTTTATTGTAAAATTACGTTTAGTATATAATATTATATATATATATATATATATATATATATATATATAATTATTATTATTATTATTATTATTATTTTGTATCAAATATTAATCATTTAGCATATGTTTAAGATATTTATCGGATTTAATTCAATATAAAACTACAATAAATTAATAAAATTATCTTGATAAAACATAAAATTCTATATTTACGAAATGAAAGGAAAAAATTATACTTGCAATAAAAAAATAAAAATACTCTAATTTATTCCTTTTCATTATCAATTTTATTAATTTTTTTATTTTATTTTGGGGAATATTTGCATCATATTTAAATAACATTATAAATTTAAATATCTCTCACTTATTCATTTCTCAGTGAACTAGGGGCCGCGGTGGCCTGATGGTACGGTCTCGGCTTCGGAACCGGAGGGTTCCAGGTTCGAGACCCGATTCCACCGAAGAACCGTCGTGTAAGGGGGTCAGTTGTACGTTAAATCCGTCCTGACCAAACGTCCTCCCGTTGGTGTGGTGTGGTGTGGAGAGGGGGGTGCCAGTTCAGGTGTCGTCCTCGTCATCTGACCGCGGTTCAAAATTACGAGGTCCGTCCTAAAATAGCCCAAGTGTTGCTTTAAACGGGACTTTAATATAACTAAACCAAAAAAAAAATCTCAGTGTGCTAGATTAAATTCTCCCGTAAGAAAAACATAAATTGAAACAAAAATCGTATTAAAAAATATGAGATGATAACTGTAACCCCATACAACATACATTAGATAAAAAAATGAATAAGGAATAGAAATAGAATAATTATAATATAAAAAATGTTGCCGTACTATGTAATTAAAAAACACACAACACTTGATAAATATACAAAATGTATGCTTCATTTATATCAATGAAAATAAAACTAATATTGATGCAATCATCATTAATTACATTTACATTGATAAGTAATCAATAGCGAAGTTCAGCTGAACAAAGTACTTTTAGTTTCAATTTGATTCATTCACGTTGATTCATTCAGTCATTTAGTCTGAATAACTGAATAAGTAATTTAGTCTCAGTTGAATAAGATATTATTAATCTGAAACTCAGCAGAATAAAGTCATTTAGTTTCAATTACAACTTTCATTAAATATTTGACAATTCAATGCTTAAAAGAATTAGGGACAATTGAAATGCACTATACATTAAAAAAGACTATTAGATTATTATTATCGATAAAACGACGATTTGTATAAAAGGATTAAAGACAAGTGTTTTTCGTTATACATAAGAAATTTAATTATATAATTAGAGATAGTTAGGTAAGTATTATCTACTAGCTGGTATCCGGCGCGTTGCTGCCGTAGAAGAAATAATTTTGGAAATATCGTTTGAAATTTGAAATAGTTCTCTTTTTGAAATGAAAATGATAGAAAGATGGGAATTTATTTTCTATGGTATTTATTTAGTCGACAATGAATACGTTCCTTAAAATCTAATGACATATAAAGGAGAAGTAAAAATAATATTTATTCTATTTTTTTTAACTTTATTTTAAAGTGCTTAACGATAAACAATATTTTTTTCTTCAGTTTTCGTCAAAAACAGATAAATTTCTTTGCTTTTTGATTCCTGAGCATCCAACATGCAACTGGCCATGTGAAAAACATGGATTTTCTAGATTCAGTCCGCAAACTTTTAAGTGATTAAGTGATTTACCTGGAGCTTTGTTGATGTTCATTTAGAATCCAAATCGAATGGGGAACTGCAGTCGTTTGAAATCAAAAGACATGCAAATGGGAATAATGGGAATGCGTGGAATAAGCCCTTCTCCATTCGACTTTCCGTTAAAAATAGTTACCTCGCTTCTTGTCGCATGTTGGTTTTCTATTCTGATGCGTGTGATCAGGTAGCACATAAACGTTGTCTTTCGAATCTTGTGGCCTGTTGATCTTGACATTCTGAAACAAATGAATATGCAATTCGTAAACGATCCACTTCATTTCTTTCTTGTCGTTCCTCATTTGTACGAAAAGCTCGAATTTGCTTATTTCTATGAGCTGCGCTGTTAGATCTACTAACAGCGAGAGAGGCAGAATTTTTGACTAGCAATAAACACGATATACGATTTGATAAACAAAATATCGTTTGTCGGTTCACTGAATAAATAGAAAATTACTGTTTGCACTAGAAAATTTCTTATCTTGATCTGCATTGATAATAATAATTGTATTGTGTATTTGTGAGATAAATTCTGAAGATGATGCTCGGCGCTGACTGATAATAATAATAATAGAGTCAGCCAAAATATTGTCCACGCTGTATGACAATCTCTTGTGTAGATAAATATTTATTAACGAAAAGACAAAACATAGCGCTTGTACTAAATATTTTCGATTTCATTTCATTTACATTGATTGGAATCGATGGTAATAATTTAATTTTGTTTGATATATACGCGATTAACTCCGTATGCCATTTGCCATTTGCAGTTTACTCTTTATCTTTTGTAGATTGTCAGTTACCAATTTTAAAATAATGATGTATCATAGAAACGTATGAAACGCTTTTCTTGTAAATTTTATCGTGTTAAAAAAATGCTACTAATTGTACTATGCCAATAACATTCTCACAAGGGCAAAGAAATAAATTGGCAAAGTTTTATCGAAATTGGATGATCAGCATGTCAGCGCACATAAAATAAGAACAAACAAAAGTGCATTTTTATACATTAAATAATAGGATTTTAGGAGAAATATATATGAATTAAAAACGCAACAATGTAAATCATTTAGATTTATTTAGTAATACTGATTTTTAACAGATTTTTTTTAAAATAAAACACTTTTACTTATACTATGATTCCTTATCTGCATTATTTTTTTTTCATTTTTGAATTTAAATTCCCATTCACTTTCAAGTTGTATTGTTTGAATTCACACAACATAGGAAAAAGTTTGCAAGCGAAATTTCAATATATTAAAGTTCTATGATTTGCCCCCAAATGCCTTTCTAAAGCCAGTCTATTCCATATCAAATTAAACACAATCGATAATAATAATTTCGCCTGAAATTTGCCAACTGGTGCAAAACTATCATTTGATACATGCATGTTCTCTTTCTGCTTGAGTTAACTCCCGGTTATTACTACGCTGCATTGCTTTATTATTGAATTTGATGTCGTCAGTATTAACGATTAACAGTATCAGAATATTTGTTAGATATTGATGTTTTGGATAGGCACTATGATTGTATTTTTAGATTTAAAATGTGAAGTAAATAAAAGTATAACAATGTTAAACATTTAATTTGGAATGAAGAGCTATATTTTTTATTTAGTATGCAATAATAGATAAAATATTTTTTAATGAAACTTTGAATTTTATGATTTTAATGCTGTCCTAAAATTAAAATAGAAATTTTATTTCAAGAGGTCCTATTAGTGTCATTACTTAATGACACTCTTAATATCAAATATCCCTCAAAATAAGATTTAATAAAATAATGTTATAAACTCGAGAGTTACTGAAAATATACTAGAAATATCTGGATTGGAATAATTAGCATAATTGATTCGAAGCATGACTTTAGTTCATTTGCCATCGATATACGCAGATGATTTACATAGTTCGTTATAATAGCTATTCAAAATTATATTATTCAATTAAATATATAACAGTTCATATATATATATATATATACTTAGTAATGAAAACCAAGTTAATAGGAAAAAAAAATATTAAATATATTTTAATAAACGGGTGGAGGTATATTGATGACTTACTTTTGATAAAAGATAATACCAATATTGTGACTAATTGCTATCCAAAAGATTTAATTCTAACAGAAACAAAAATCAACTTGAGACTACTTTTCTGGATCTAAAAATGGTAAAACAATAGTTGGTATCTACGATAAAAGGGACGAATTCACTTTTAAAATAACGAAACTTTGTACCATTCTAATCTAAACTCTAAAACTTTCAAAAATCTCATTTTTTTACAATTTAACAGGATCAAATTATATTATCAGAGTCAATTATTTTAACAGGATCAAATTATATAATCAGAGTTTGTAATAACAAAATTTCCTATATTGAAGCAACAAATAATCTCATTAAAAATTTAACTAATAATGAATTCCCCAGAAACTACTGTAATATTAATTTTTTTTAACTAAACAAAGGAAGATTTGGGATTAATCCTTTACCTAAAATAAAAATAGACCTTCCGTTGCATATTAAATAACTCAATACATGACATTGAGACCCTCCAATTATTTTTTATCTTGAATGGCGTTAGATAGGGCAGTTTAGGGAGCAGGAAAAACTACGGGAGAGCTTATGTTTAAAAAAAAATATTTCGCCTACTGCTGCTATTTTGTTTTTAAAATTGGTTTGGGTGTTATTATATGGTTATTTTATGTTATTGTATTTTTGATAATTAGTGGTCGTATTCTTCTAATTTATAGTTTTGTGTTTTTCTTTTCTATTAAAATGGTATATCTCTTAGGCCTGATTTCAGGGAATTTTCGAGTCATGAGGAATCAATAGTTGGACTTTTTATTCCTTATTCATTCACAGAAATAAAAAAAA
>JAPMOR010028118.1:127238-163595 GCA_026543865.1 Argiope aurantia
ATATATATATATATATATATATATATATATTACGTAAATGTTACAACTATTCACAGTACTACAACACATTGCACATCACATTCCCGTTCCTAGGGAATAAGTCATTCCTGATCAGGGAGTGGAGATGGTAGATGAAAGATAATGGGTGATAATTTTCAATTTTCTGAGCAAAGAATGAAAGATTTTTTTAAAAAAATTACATGGAATAAAATTTCGAATTTGTAAATGTGTATATGCGTTCCGAAATAAATTACTGAAACTGCATTTGGCTTCTTTTCTTCTGAAACTTACTTAGTATTTGGAGGGGAATAATCACTACTTTTTTTTATTTTAGATCACATACATAAAGTATTAAGTACAGCATCGGAGAAGCTATGAAATCGAAAAACATGTAAATAAGTGCAAGTACAAAAACCCAAAAGCTCGTATAAAACTTTATCTGGTATAACAGGCTAATATGTATGATGGAAAACCAATCTTCAGGAAAATGAAAATCAAATTCCTGATGTAAGAGAGAATAATGGGAAAACAAAAAAAAAAACTATTTAATTAAAAAAATGGAAAATTTTAACTATTTTAACTCATAATACTTATATATGCAGGTTCATAGGATGCAAAAAATACATTTGTCCAAATTACTTAACTAGACTTAAATGATTATTACTATTCTTTAACTTGCTATATTAGCGACACTAGATTAAGTGCATTATAATAACTATGAAAACAGACTGTTGAGAGCTCAAAGTCGTGCTTTCTAAATTTTTCTTTCTAATCTCGAGTAGTTATAAATTTTTTCTACAATTGAATAAATTCTCTTCTAATAGAAGGAATTATAGGACCATATCGATCCTCATATTTGGAAATTGATAGTAAAAACGCCATTGAGTTGTATAATTCACACTGCAAGGAATTGATATTTGATAACTTTATAGATATGCGTCAGTAAATCGTTACAGTACAGACAGTCTCCTCAACAGCAACAAAAAAATGGAGGAAGCAAACTTACGATTTATTTAAAAACAGATTCAAAATCTGAAAGCATTAGATTCTAAAGACAGAAAGAATTTAGATGCAGTGCTAAAAATGTGTTAATATACAAGGCAAAAAATGGATTAAAATGTATTTATTTTGATGAAATTTTATGTAAAGGGAAACAAATGTAATTGAGACGTCAGACGACTCAGAATTGAAATAGTTCTAATAATTTTTTTCCTATTACTTTTATAAAAGAATATCAAAATTAGTATTTATAGCACTTTAAAAATATCACTATGTTCAGATAACTCATAAACCACAAAAATTCTGCATATGAGTATATACTTCTTTCTTTTTTATTTTCATCACAATTTCTTAAAATGAATATTCATGGAACAATTTAAAAAATATCTTTTTATTTTAAATTCTTAAAGCATATTTTGATTATGAAAGATAGGCCCTTTTATTTATAGTATTTTTAATGCTCCTCATAAAACGGGTTTTAATTAAAAAAATAGAAAAAGATATTTTTATTTTTGGAAAAATATGATAAGAATGTTTTTATTTTAATATTAATTAGGAAATTCTAAGACTTTATTACACAAATTATGAAATTACTTGGATAAACATAATTAACATATATAAAATTCTTCTGGAAGAAGCAATTATAATTCGTTTGTTTCTTTGAAATAAAATTTCATTCTATGCTGAAATCAGTGTTCTGGTGAAATGAAAACTCGAATATAAATTATATTATTGAAAGGATAAGAGCGGTTATTTCATGGTAAACGTAAAATTTTTAAGGAATCAGGATTCATTTTTAATTAATGAGTAGGAAATTACTTAACAGCAGGAAATAAAACTCCAAAACATATTAGAAATAAATGAATTAATTTTATTCCTTGATTTACCATATAGTTTAGCAACATATTTGATTGAAAAGACATTTATTACTTTTTTTAACATTTATTTGTTAAACTGTATGAATTGTTAATAAAAATTCGAATTGCTGAAAAGTTTAAACATTTTATGTATGTTATAAAAATATTTCTAAAAAAATAATAAATGCTATATATATTTTAAGAGTCGGTTTGTTTCTCTTTTTGAAATAAATAAATGACCTTTTCTATAATAAAGACTACAAAGTTTATATTTATGATTTATATATCAATATTTACGTAGATTTATTTATTTGGTACAGAATACAAAAATTCTGTAGAATTTCCAACCCTTATTATTACGACAAATATTTAACCAACTTTTTCTAAATAAAAGACTACTTTGATTTACAATCGGGTTATTATAATTATAGTTTCAATTTATTCGTGCCTTTTATTATTTTATCTGTAATGTTAGAAAATTTGTAAAAAATATCATGAAATTTTATCATACAATTTTAGCTTTATTTTTGAGCCAATAAATGTATGAGGAATTCTTTCACGTTTCATAAAAATTTGTATGACATCTGTGTCATCAATATAACAAGACATGAACATGTTTTTATGAATTTAGGCTGATCAATTTTGTATATTTAAAATATGCATTCTTAAGAATTAATATAATAAATTAAAATCATATATTTTATCTTTTTTTTTTCAAATTACGTGAAGATAATAAAGAACCACACCTTTAAATGTTTAACTCTATTTAGCAGGCAAAACTCATGCCAATATTTTCAGCACACCACAAAATTCACAAATTGTAAATAATTAAAATAAAAAGTTAAGAAAGTTTTTTTCAATATCCAGCAATAAAATTTCAAAAAAAAAACAAAAAAAAAATCGTCTGGAATAAACGGTTTTTGCTTAACTCCATAAAATGCTATGTTTTGAAACCTATACAACTTGACAGGTAATTCTATTCTGATAAAAGATTCTATTGGCTCATTTAGTATCCAGCGGATCGATTTTAATGTGAAAAGAAGGAAAAGGAACTACTATCTCTTTCCGATATTTTCGAAACTACGAAATAGTCTCTAAACTCTTAGTTGAAGCAAACTAAAATTAATGTTGATAAGAAAAGACTTGAAAGCGTCGTTACTTTCAGTGAAAGTCGTCAAGGGCGAAATATAATGTATGTAAGGGATATCGTCAAATGCTTATTGCTTTTCCCTCAGCTTGATAATTGCTTTTGTTTTCGAATTCTCGTTTTGGAAGGCTGTTGTGAACTGTTGTTTTGAGGATAGCAATACATGATTTTTATTAGATCTTCACAGAAAATATTCAGTTATTAAATATCGTTTGAATTTCTCTTATCATTTACATTCCTTAAAGCATGTTTAATTATATATTTAAGTGAGTAATAATGGATCAACGTTTTTATTTAAATTCGAAATCTTGTATTTCAATAAAAATAAAAGTTGATAATAAAAACCTATTATAATAAAATTTTATAAAAATTCCTAACAACACGAATCTATAGAATGGAAATAATATAAAACCTCTGTTTTTCTGTTGGTGAGAAATAAAAAATTAACATATGAACAAAACTCTATTATATTGGTATATAATTCTTTCATGCATTTATTTCAAATCGTTAAGATGGTTAACCGAAAATGTAGATAAACATTTTACTGCATACATTGATTATTAGGGGAAAATATTTCAATTTAGAACTATTAAAACATTAACTAAAATTGTGGGACTACAATTAAAATTAGCAAAAAATTAAGCTTAATTAATCAACTTTTGGATTTTGTAAATATTTCCGATTTAAGTTATTTTGAATATGGAAACTGAGCTCTCCCAAAATAAGAATATCAAAACATATTGTCGCAAAAGGAAGAGCTGCACATACTCAGCGTGGCTCAGAGCTAAAGTAAGCGCTTGCAACGCACTTGGTCAAGGGTTCCAATGCCAACCACTCGCATTAATTTGTGGTGAATAGCATATAAGCCAGTTAACAACTAGTCTACCCGAAGGATCGTTTTGGTATAATTGTTAAGTTACTGGACTGCTAACCAAAAGGTCCCAGGTTCTATCATCACGCATCCCATACCGCTTCAAATTTAAAGGTTAAACTTTAATTTGATTTTATTATTATTCATTTGTTAATGTTTTAGAAACTCATGGAACTTTCTATAACCTTCTTTGTAAATCTAGATTATTCTGTAAAGATACAAATTCTGAGTTCCACAAGCAGTGGAAAGCAGTTCTTCGCCTGTATGTTAAGAGTTGCTTAAATCTTATAAACTTGATCTAGTTTCACTTTATGACCTGTTGTTATTTGCATCTTTGTGACAATATTGCAATATTTCAAATGGCGCAATCAAAATAAGTTTTCTTACAGTGTGTTGGATAACTAAAGACCGATTATGACTTTTGAGTGCATTGAAAGATTCTTTATGAATTAAAACTATATCTATTTATTTTTTTTAAGATTTAGTAAATGGATTCCCATAAATTCCGTATCATTCATTTCATCATATTACTTTCCAAATTAAATTTATACATTCAGTGTTAATAGCTCCAGTTTCAGTGAAAGAATACGTTCTTGATGTAGAATTATTTACATCAGAAATTGTCATTTATTGTATTAAAATAATATCAAATATTATAGAATATTATGTAGCCTTTCATTTACTATTTATTAGCATGTAGGAGAAAGTTAGTGAAACATACTTTAAATTACCAAGAAACAACATAATTCACATTCCAAAGATATAATTCTAAGTTCAATTGGACTAAATATCTCCTGAATATCTCATGGAAATATTTTTTTTTTTCATTTTGGGAAATAAGTGGACCATTAAATTAGTTTAAATTGAATATGTTCAGCTGAAAACTTTCAACAAATATACAAATACGTTGTTCTATAGAATATTTTGACTTGATGAATTTGCATTATCTAATTATTAGAAATAAAAATGTTTATGATAAACTGGAATGCGCATTTAACAAAATACCTTTAACGGTAACAAATTAACTTTTTATCCGAAGGAAATAAGCCTCATTTATTATTTTTTTTTAATTTGAGATCAATAAAATGTTTACAATTTAAAAACTAGCTTGAAGCTTGGAATTTGCAATTCAAAGATTTGGCCGACCCTTATTTTGCTTCTACTAATGGGAACTCATGCACTAAAAATTCAGTAGCTTTTTGCTTTTCATATGTTCACGGATAATTATTTATTTCAGAATTTCAGCTCTAGTAGAAGTATTTTGATTAAATAAATGAAAATGTAAAAAGGGAATTCATTCATAATTATTTAATCACGTAAAAAATCACACAGGAATAGATGCAATGGTGCTTGCTCTCATTTGAACCCAGAGTTGCTAACTCCTTCTAATAAGGAAAATTTAAAGGAATACGCATAGTTCATTAATTTAATAATATTTAAATTTACTCACTGTATTTCTTAAATAGCGATAATTCATTAATTAAACAAAATACGGAAATGGGGGGGGGTATTTTTTTCATTTTCCGGTTGATAAATTAGGCATCATCCTTTTCTTTTAATAAAAAACAGTTATGCATGAGATATTGTGGCTTTTGCATGCTTGTACTATCAATATGGAACTGGAATACAAAGTGAAGATCGGGAAAGTTTGAGTTAAGGAAATATTTCTTATAATTAAATTCCATTTGATGCTAAAATCTAAAATTGCCGAAGCGGAAATCATTCTAAATATTCCACTGAGTAATTAAATTTTACTTTCTTTATGGTTGATTTCATATAATTTAATAACTTATAAGATAATGAAGAAGTAATTTTTTGCAATTATGAGCGAGATAATTTGTAATTCTGAAGATAATGTAATTAAAAGCGCTTAAAAATGTGCTTTCAAAATTTAATCGCCTTGGTAAATTTGTTTAACAAATAACAATTATTCATTAAGTTGCGGAATTTTATTTGTTCCCCAATGTGATGTCAAATACATGGATTCAGGTATTTTATTTTTCTCTAAGAAAGACGAAAGCCCTCAATTATGTGGAAAAAGGCTTCTTGCAATCCAAAATTATTAAATATTCGTAACATTATTTCTAAACTAATATAAAAATATAATTGATGACGAGGAAAAATATGTGGTGTTGCAAACTTGGTTCGGGCAACGTTGTAAAATTTAAATACTAAACTTTAGTATTAACAATATGACAATAACCGACTCTCAAACGAAGATGGTAAAAACGAATGAATCAGGGAATTTGAGATTAATATGTTTTGAAATGTTAGAAAACTACAGGATAGTCGTATTATGATAACCCTATTACTTCTCAGCGACATGCTATTCCTTTGTACCTTCTCACGTTCCATTCTCAGCAAATACACTCACATATCTGGGATCGAAAGCCAGCCGTATTCTACTGAGAGACAGGACATATGTGCATTCATAAACTTATGGGAAATTTATCAACATTTGAACGTGTAATTCATTTTATGAGAATTCCACAATTGGTTTCTGAAAAGCAATTTAAATAATATTGAAAAATGCCTTCAAGGAAATAGGATGTAAATGCCACAATTGCTTTTACTAGAGTCCTAATGCAATGTAAATTTCATTATATCCTCATCCATGAAAAGTGAAATGTTTGAATTATTCGAAAATATCCCTAATTCAGTTACTCTACATATGATCTAATTATACTTTTAATTCTTGTTTTCTATTTACATTTGATTGTAGACAAATAACCTATTTTGATTTATGTTTAAAATTATTTCCTTTCTCATGAGCAGATATAAAAATATTTGTACCATTACGTAGTAAATTGATGCGGAGATTTTGAGAAAACTTCAATCTAAATAAATTGAAAACTGATTTTTTTATCTTAAAATTGTGGTAGATTATATTTTGATGTGAAATTCTTTTTAAAGTGTTATCAAAAATAATTTACGAATGTGATTAATTATTTGTTTTTAACTGGCATTAATAAGTTTCCAGTGCAAATTCTCTCTATTTAAAAGTTTCATAAATGTTTATAAATATTTCCTGCTATAATTTAAATTATAACTTACTACTATTCTTTAAAAGGAAATTATTTTCCAAATAAAATATTCATCGTTCCAATTCAATGAAAAGAAAATATATCTTATAGCATATTAATCATATATATATATATATTAAAACAAGGACCAAATAATAAAATAATTTTCTCTGTATTTCTATGTATCTAAACTGACACGTTTGGCCAAAATTTTGAGATTAAATTATTTATTTAATTAGAATATGCCCCTAAGCTTGCATAAAAAATTATTAAATAATTGAAACTATCAAAAGCAATATTAAGTAATTGCTTTTAAATAAATTGGATCAATTTTCATTAGTTTTCCTTTCAAAAAAGTGAAAATGTTTAGATAATTTAGATTGAATTATTTAATGATTTTCAATCTATATTTATTTTGAAGTTGCAAGAGCTTTAAAAAATACATATATTTATATTTATTACTAGCAGCCTTTGGCGACCAGCCGGTTCGCCAGTATTACCGCTCGCTACAATTTTCAATTAAATATTTTAAGTAACTGGTCTCTTAAAGGATTCTCAAAGAAAATATTTTTAATCTTCAAATTTTGATAGCCATACCAAACTTATACTGTTTAGATCGTTTCGTTCTATTTACTATATATATTTTGCAAATTTGTTGTCATTTCCGGCAAAACTTTAACTTTAATTTAAAATGCAAATGATGAAATTGCAAATAATATTAAGATATTTTTTAATAAAACCAAGCTTTTTATTTTATTTATCATCTTTATTGTTATTTATTAATTATTATTATTATTGAATGTGAGTATTGCAAACAGAATCGCTCGGTATTTAAGTCTTATGTTAACTACAAAATATTTTTCATAATTTATGTATTATTTCAAACAATAATTCAACAAAAATTTCCGAGATTCAGCATAAAATTCAGTTTTTAGTTTTGCTTTCAAAAGGATTGAAATGAAATCAATAATAATATTTTGTTCCGGCCTATAAATATATTTCAAAAATTATGAAGTCTAAATTTAATGCAGTAAGGTACCATATTCTGTTAAATATTCTGGACACACCAAATTTTAAATAAATGAATGAATATTTCTATTTTCCACGATCAACTAAAACGTATTTATGAAGTTTTAAATGTTAAAAATTTAGAAAAACTCAGCATTTTAATAATCTTAGGCCAATTAATCTTGAAAAACCTGTGCGCTGATTGGCGTATTTTCTTTGAAGCCATCGATGGAAAATCTAAAATTATCCTTTTTTATTGAATAGTGATATTCAATTCTTCATAAATCAGTCAGTTTAAGTGATTGGAAATTAACTCTTAAAAGACAGTGATTTAGTTGATTAGAAATTAACTCTATGACCACCATAAAATCTTTGATTTCTCTTGCGGTGTATGCATTCTCCTTAATATCCGCTCGAATAAAACATCACATTCAAAAGTACTACATAGAACAAACACATCAAAAGTAAACATAACATTTCAATAGCCAAAAACAAAAGAGAGAAAAATGCAATTAATAAGCAGACGGTATTTAGAAAATTACAGATATTTAGACTGGAAATTGAAATTATCTGAAATTAAAAACACGCGCAGACGATATTTACAAAAGTAAAAATATTCAAACCTGAAAGGAAAATATATGAGTTATTCCATCAATAAATGCCATAAGTATGTTTATATCTTCATGATTTTATGAGTCATTAAATATCAAAATGGGTCCGGGACTAAATAAACACCCTGTATAGAGAGTGTAAAAGATCATAAAATTATTTTTCTTGAATTTATTTTTTAGAAAAAATAATATTTCATATTTGTTTCATTTCCTTCAGACACGTGCTGAAAATTATATTTTTGCAGATTTCATTTCCAAAAAGATTGAATTTATTTTCAGTTAGAGCTTTAATCAATGTGATGGCAACACTTTGAAAAAAGCTATTTTTTTCCCATGAATGCGAAACGTGCTTAATCTTAATTTTTATTTTTTACGAAAAAAATTATTGAACAACATAGTTAAAATATTTATTTAAAAATTCATTAAAAATAGAAATTTAATTTTAATATTAAAACAGTAGTATCATTTAAAAGATAAATTTTTGATCTTTAACTTAATGTAAAAATCTTTTTTGTGCGGTAATATTTTCGGAAGTTATAGCAGAAACTCATCAAAATTTCGCTTAATTTTTAAATAAATAAAATTTTAATTAAAAATTATAAAAAATACTCCCCAGGTGCATATTTCCGGCCTCCAAGGTATACACGTGCCAAATGTGGTAGCTGTAGGTTGAATGGTCTGGCCTGTAGAGCGCCAACATACACACACACATTGAGCTTTATTATAAATATAGATAAATAAATAGAAATTTGATAAGATTTTACAAATTTTATTAGCCTTCAAATATCCCAGAACTCGTTAAAAATTATCTTTTGCATTAAAGACTAATTCGAATTTATTTATTCTGTCAAACGATTTTATTCCTTTTCGGAAACTGATTAAAAGGAAAAACCCTATCTGTTTTGAATCCGATGAAAGGTCTTTCGAAATATTTTTAAATTAATTAATTTCTCATGCTTCTGCTATCATTTATTTACATTTCCTTAAAATAAATGGAAACGGATTTGTAACTTGATTCCTCATAGATAAGATTAAAACATTTAAAAGAAAAAAAAAACAATAATTGTGAGAAATTTTAAAAAATATCTCAAAAGTTTTCGAGTTTTAATCTTATTTAGTTTTTTCAAAGCTAGGGAATAAAAAGCAAAGGTCACTACTTTCAAAACACTTAAATGGAAATCCTAGCAGTTTTCCCAAATGAGATTTATAAAATAAGTTAACGTTGATAATATCGCAATACACGAGCTGAGCTAGGGATTATTTTTCAAATCTTCTACTAATGAGACGGGAGTTATGAAGAGAGGCATCTTTTCTAGAATTATAATGAAATTGGTTAAAAACTTACTGATTAAAATAAAAACGTACTTTCTGTGATCATTTTTTCAGGTTTCTGTGGGTTTTTAAAATAGACATAATTACATAAAGATAATGTTGTAAAAAAATCATCATTTTTAAATAGACATAATTGCATAAAGACAATATTGTAAATCCTTATAAGTGCTTTCATAATTTTTATATATCTATCTATATATATATATATATATATATGTTTAAAGTAAAACACGTTTCCTACAATCTATACTAGAGATGCAATCTAATAACCATTTCTGTAGTTGAATCAGTTGAACTTACAGAAATAATTTACTTTTCTTCCTAATTAAAATTTCTAATAAATTCAAAGTAAATGTATTAGTGGTCTAAAACGAAAAAAAATACGATAAGAACAAATAATCAAATAAATTGTATAATATGCTTAATGTAATATTTTTCAATATTAATTTTTAAAAAAACAATGGTCTCAAGCACAACTCTCCTTGGTAAATAATAATTCAAAATAAATAAATACTACATGACTTTAAATTTCTTTGAAAGCTCTCTTCGAATCAAGTTTTGAGATAGATTTTTTCCCATATCGAAATATCACAATTTTGCCTCATTTTTCCTTTAATTAATATTATGTTGAAATTGTGTTCGAAAAGAAATTCCTTTTGATAATCCTTTCAATTTTAATACTAATATGCATTCCTTTTTATATCAAAAGACAAGAAGCGTCGAGTAAAACTTAAATACAAGACTATCTTTTCTTTTTTATAACAAGAAAAATTATTGTTAAAATGTAGGAATTTTAAAACTGAGGATCAAGATTTAACAACAAAATATTATTCAAACGTAATATGGTTGAACATTGAATATGTATAGAAAGTAAGTTTGAAATATTATTCAAACAAACATGTTTTTGCTTTTTTTCAGCATTCATAAATCTCGAAAACAACCCTTCCTCTTTTAACGTTTTCGATATGATTTACCCAGATATAACTCATAGAAATTTAAATCTATCCTTTTTTACTGATACATCACATATTCACCTAGAATGGTCTACTCTCTAAGAACGAAATAGTATTACGAGATAGTTGAAATAGCATAAGACATCAATCAAGGGTAAAGTCAATTAAATCTATTTGAACACGATTACGTCTCACTTTCTGTTATATAAATTATTTACCTTTCTTACCATATATTTGCTTAATGAGAAAAAGCAAAACAATGTTAACTGAAACTTTATGATGCGTTTCGATCCTAAGGTAAAATCATTTTATATGATATTTTGATTCTTGGTTCAGTTTTTTTCATTGTTTGTTTATGTTAAATACTTTAATTAGAAATTTACAAATTATATTGGAATAAAGTTACACATATATTGAAGGAAATAAGAGTAATAGGGAAGTATTTAAGTCTTAAATCTTAGAGACATTAAGAATGGTTAAATATGTAATGACGTTGTCTAAGTTAATATTAATCTAATGTGATGTTATAATACCCAGTTATTATCAAAAATGAGATTAAGGACCTCATTATGCCACAGAGCATCTGCTTAATGCCATTTCAAGTACTCACCAAGATGCATTAGGGACTTAACTCAATGAGAAGTAATGACACATTAAAACATTCATTAATCCACCGTACATCAGCTTAATGCACATACATTAACTATGAAACCTTACAACAACATTTACCTATTAATTATTTGATATCATAAAGTATTTCCACATTTAACTGCTTAACTGTTTTGCCCGAGTGTCATATGTGCATTAATTGATCGAATTTTGATAGTTGTAAGCAAAAATAAACCATTCATAAGGATTATAATTCAATATTAAAATTACTTCGAATACATGAATAAGTCAAGTATTCAATAGATTTTCATTTAAATTGAAATAAGAAAATACTCCCAAAATAGAAGGTGGCATCTTATTAGATAGTAAAGAAAATAAAACAGTTAAGGGATTAAACAATTTTTCAATGGTTCTAATCAGTTGTGAATATATAAGGACAAATTGCTCTCTAATAATTATCTTATAAAAGAACATTCTTGTAAGATTGAGAAATCTGTAGAGCACACTCTTAAAGCCGTCTTATGACATTTAATTTTGGTAAACCCATTTCGAGCAACAATTTCTACTGAATAATAATTAATTCAAAGACATGCATATTTTTAATAATGATTTGGTTTAAAATAAAATAATTGTTAATCATAATTTAATATAATTATTCAATCATTATTAATTATAATTAACTTCTAATAAATAATTTTAAAAAAATGACCTTTCTTCTTATAATTGCAGTTCTCTATTGAAGAAAATCATCTCAGTTTCTTATAACTCCATTTTTTTTCTTTCTTGTATACAAATTATAGAAGAATTTGTTTTAATCATTTAAAAATTCGTATCCGAGATTTTGACGAACATACACATCTCAGATCTTGCCGAGTCCGTGATAAAGCATTTTTGGCTCTGTGACTATCTGTCAGTCTGTCTATCTATCTGTGTACACAATAACTAAAAATCGTATTGCACCAAACAAATGAAATTTGGCATATTAAATTAAGACTGAAATCGAAGATTTCTATTAAATTGTGAACGAAATCCTTCTACAAGAATCCGGCTGTTTGAGTTCAAATAAACCCAGTACCGTACGCAACGCAAAGATATATGTAGATAAAGTTTAGTACACATATTTAAGATTTAAAATATAGATAGTTATTAAACGCGATTACAACAGCAATTGTGTGTCCAATTTTTGTGTTAATCGCCCGACAAAATAGACGCCGAAGCTACATTTTCTGTCGATAAATTCGGCAAAAATTCTAGAAGCACATCAACGATCTATAATTCGTACACACTCATTTTATGCAAGATATTTGTGGATTTACTCAAAATCTACAATGCATGAGAGGGTGAAGGAGATAAGAAGCTTATTAGAGAATATGAGAGAAAATTTTTGGGAAACCACATCCTCTGACATCGAATAAGTGTCATAAAATAAGTACGCTTTTCGTTTTTGATAAAATATGTATTTTAAAATTATTTTTATTTCTGTTTTAATATGTTGTTAGACGTA
Organism: Argiope aurantia; assembly: GCA_026543865.1. NCBI lineage: Eukaryota > Metazoa > Arthropoda > Arachnida > Araneae > Araneidae > Argiope > Argiope aurantia. The sequence goes on from JAPMOR010028118.1 coordinate 140,153, forward strand.
AAAATCAATTTTTTTGTTTTTATTTGTCTTGATTTAGATACATATTTGAGGACATTATCTCAGTATTAACATGTGTATAAAAAGAGATCTCGTGGAAAAGATATTGTCTTGAAATGTAGCCAAAAAAACATTTTAACTTTGGTTTCAAATAATCCATCAATGAGTTGGAAAGACTTTCCAGATTTCCAAGTTCCTAAACACGGTTTCAAATAAAAGACTTGTAACTAGGAGTTTTTAAAATTAGGTTGATTTGAGAAAAATAAATCGTCGAGCAATTGCATATAATAATTCAAAAAACCATTTATTGAAGATAAACAATTGTTTAGCCATTATTATGTTACGATGACTCTTGATTTGTTGACGAAATTTTTATGCAGCTTATTTAAGTGATACTAAATTTTATTAATTTTCATATCTTCATATATGACATTAATTCTTTATACTATGGAAAATTCGTCATCAATAGCATGACTAATTTTGTTATACAAAATTTAATTTATTATTTTATACTTTTGTCTTGCAGATCCCAAATTTTTAGCCATGTACTTTAAAATAAGATGTAATTTTTCTTTTACAACAATACTTTCTTTCATAAAACGGAATGTATCTGCCAAAGAGAAAAATAATTAAATGAACCTTTTCATAACTTTTTTAGCAATGATATCTTCAATACTGTTTATAAATGCCAAGTTAATATTCAAAAAAATTCCAAATATTTTGGGGAAGATTTTTTATACAAATTACATTTTTTTTGAAGAGTATTATATCTAAATGTTTAACTGGGAATTTTTAAAATTATGTAATTGATTTTCTTTGATAACTCTTTTCGATTTGAATTTGATTTGGAAGAATCCAGAATCAGTAAACGGAACAGATAAATTCATTAAACAACAATAACAAGTTTGAAAGAACAACATATTTTTACAAAGAGTAAATAAAATCATAATTCGTTTAATGTCAACGGGTAAAACTCAGCAATTAATCATGAGCAATGGCAAATTGGGAATTGGCTACATAATTTGATTAGCATTTTATAGTTATTCTGCAAACACAACATTTATCTAATAGGAAGTCAAACGGTCAATAAAAATAAAATTTTAAAACTAGAATTTTTAATGTGTAGAAACTTTGATATCATCACAAAAATTATTCAAAAGATTTCAACTAAATTCGCATGGTGCCATATTTCGGTGACGATCCAGAATTACATTTCTGAATTTGACTTGAATTTGAATCATCGCGAACCATAATTTTACTAAATAATCATATATGAGTAGGAAAAAGATTAATCTAGTTCCATCTATAATTTTTTAAAGCATTGAATCAATTTATAATTTATTTCAAATATACTTTTAAAATTGGTTTGAGTTTAACTAGTTGCTTGGAAGAGTTAATGACACTTACTGAATCATTGGCTAAGGCAATTATATTAATTATTATTAAAATTATAAAATTTTCAAATACGCATAGTGATGATTCAATTACATATAATTCATATAGAATTAGGTCTTATTATGTGCAATGCATACGCATTGTGTAGAGCTATTAAAGAATCCACAGTATGAAGATCTGTAAAATCATATTTAATGTTAACTTTCTTTTGGACTATCATTCAAAAGAAATGTCAATGTTTTAAAGAATTTTATAAATTATTTTAATGTATATTTCCATTTAACAGCATAGAAACGGAATTCTTGGATAGTTAATGATCATTATAAGTAGAAATGAAATAAATATTATAAGAATTACAATAAATATCATTTATTTATCTTTAAAGCGTAATTTTCCACGGCAATTAATTTTTATGTGACAGGAAATCAACGCAAATTTTCCTTACATTCGTGCTGCATGAGATATTTTATCCCGTTCAAAAGTGATATTTTCATGCTTTTTCCAATATTACCGGTGTTATTGCTTGGAATACACAAGAATTTGAGATCATATATAATTCATCTATATATCAAAAAAATTGGCATCAATAAAAGTTCTTCTTTTTTATTCCGTATTTCGTTGAAGTATTTTTTTTAAATACGTACAACGACGATTTTTTTACTATTACATGAGAAAGTAGTAAGCGAAATTTCAGTTTGAAGAAAGAGCAAATAAATAAATAAAATTTCAGTAATTTGGAATTATTTTTTAAACTAAATAACCTTCTCATAAGTTCTAGCAACAAAAATAATTTCCTTAGAATTTCTTTTGAGTTTTATTTACCAATGATTTAACTCAATCTTTCTATTGAAATTTTCAATTATTTTTTCTTTCATACTGAGGAATACTTAATACACTTATTTTTATTTCTATAAGCACCTCAATGGTAGGGGAGACCCGGGCTAGTAGGCAGCAGGGGAAGTTGGCACTCGGCTAATAGCATTGTTAAAATCCACTGAATGGCAGTAGAAGTGGGAACAGAGTGAATAGAAGTGGGAACAGAGTGAACAGGAAGTATGACTTCATACACTCAGAAATTTTTATTCAGTTTCATATGAATCTGCAGACACTAGAGGTCTAATTGTTTTTTTTTCTTGAAATGTAATTTTTTACCACTTGCTTGATTCCCTTTTAGAGTATATAAAATTAGCAATGAAGTTTACTGCGTGATACATTTCGTATTTTGACATTTATGAGCGTGTTTTTGAGAATATATCGTTTAATTCATTTAATATTTCTGAAAAATAGGGATTCAAAATAAAAATGGCATGACTGGGCATGTTGGTACCAGGCCAAGAGGGGCAAGTTGACACCAACGGGGTAGATTGGCCTTGTGTTTTGAATGATGCCGACGACTTATATTTCGTTTTTCAGTCATGTTTAGAAAAAGAAAGAGAAAAACAAATAGAGCTTCGACTTTCGGGAGGCCATTTTTAAAGCAGTAAAGGAGCTATTCCATTAAGAATTTTCATATTCAAAGGTTGCTAAAAGTACGGGATACCTTTGCTTTCCTTAAAACGCTAATGCCAAAAAGCATCAATAGTTGGGAGTGCCTATCAGCTACCCGCCAAACACGAAACTTTTTTCACCTGTCAGGAGGAAGGATATCTCGAAGAATACTTACAACGAGCTATATATGTTTATTTTGGTCTCAGAAAGAAAAAAGTCTGCAAATTTACTTCACAGTTTGCTCTTTCATTGAAACGGAAGTTGCCTGATTCATGGAAGTTTAGTTAGATTAGCTGTATTTACGTACCGTTTTAAAGCAAAGCGCTGATTATTTGAGTACGGACCTCGTAATTTTGAACCACGGTCAGATGACGACGGCGAAACCTGAGATGGCACCCTCTCTCTCAGAGCTTCTAAAGTACACCAGTGATGCGACATTTGGTTCCGGCAGATATAGCGTGCACCAGACCAATTTACAAGACGGTTCACCGATGTAATCAAGTCTCGAACCTAAAACCCTCCTTTTCTGAGCCCAAGATCTTATCATCAGTCCACGCGACCCTCCTGATTAATGGAACTGGAAATCAATAAGTAGCCGAGGACTGGTTCAGCTTTTTTTTTTTAAAGGAGATCTTCCTTGTCCATTAGAATGTTCGAAGCAGTGAGTCTCAGTAAGGCTACCTCATTAATAAAACAAACGTTGCAGCATTTTTTTAATGCAGTGTTACAACAAATACAATTCAGTTTCGGACTTGCAGACATATGGAATGTGGATCAGACATGCTCCATATTCTACAGCCACTGCTCTCCTGCTAGCTACCTCCGAGATCAATATAACAGCGACTTTGCAGCTGCTGGAATGAGTCCAGACATATTTCAAGACTCGGAATTTCTTCCAAATTACTTAACGACCATCCTTAAGCCACATCTAATAATATCAGCGGAATCGATTATGATATCAATTGTGATTTGATTGTGGATTAGAATTATTTGAATCTAGGAAAAGATCCAGAGGTTACGGATTTTATGTTAGTGAAACTATTGATTGAAAATAAATCAAAATTTTCTTGGCTAAAATTTTGAACCAAAAGATCTCACAAGAATGGAAGGTGTGCTTCCTTAAGAAAAATTCTAAAATGACGAATGCATTTATTTTTCCCAATAACACTGAAATAGCAGTTGTCTCAAGGACTGATTAAAAAATGTTTCTGCCATTGCTTTTGAGCATTGGGTCAACAAAGATGTAAACACATTTTTTCAATTTGAAGCCGATCTCAGTTCATTGCATTTTGATTAAACGTTTTTAGATTCGAAAAGGAAAGTGCAATTTTTCGTTAAATTCAATTATTTAAACATTAACTCAATAAAAGGTCCTTGTTAAAACATTTTTTAAAATTTTCTTTTTATATAAATACCTATAGTATATTTAAGAAAAATACAATGCCAACTTGTCCAGCATATGTTACTAATGTACTCCGGTGCCGGAGCACGTTGACGCCGTTAGAGGTAGCTCATTCATATTTATATCGCTCGCTTATTTTTTAATCAAATTGCTATTAATTCTGTTTTATACTAGCCAATGGATGGATGTTTTATACTAGCCAATGTGTTGGAATACATATCAGCTATATAATCATTACCGAAAAAGAAGAAAATTGCAATCAAAATTGGTGTCAACCTGCTCCGGTCTTCCCTACTATTAGCAATTCGTTTAATATAATACCTTTCAGAAATTATTATTAATTCTGTGAAAACGAATTTATATTTGTTTTTCTTCTAACGACAAAAAGTTAAGCATTGAATTTCCTAATTTTTTTCTGTTTTTTTTCAACAAAATTATCCAATTATTAATTATACAAAAAGATTAAAAATGTATTAGCCTTATATATCTACTATAAACAAAGCATCGATATTTAAATTTTAACTGCTAATGAACTACAGCATTTTCATTTTCGAAACGAATATAACAGTATTATAACAATTCATCCTTCCTTAATATAGAAAAGATTTAAAAAGGAAATTATTTTTTAAAAATATTATCTAATCTATTTAATGTAAAGGTCGCTTATAAAAATTGCTTATTTTTATTACATTTAAGAACTTATATTTTTATAAAAAATGGAATATCCTTAGAAAACGACAATAAAAAAATAAATTAAATCTTTTTATAAAGATTTAGAATTTCATAATTTCATAACTACTCTCTTGAATTCTTTACAAATCTGATAATTTATTATATTATTTTAACTTCATAGGTTATGCAAATGCTGATAGATAAAAGAATATTAGTGATGTTAATGAATTTTGTAGAAGCGATTATTAATATTCGCTCAACTTAAAAGAAAAGTTGGAGTAAAAAATGAAAATGAAGATTAAAGCTTCTTTGATACATATGTTTTCTTTATTTTTCTTTTCACATCTCAGAAATTTAAAACAGTATTTTTACTTTTAGATGACAAAAAAATTCAAGAGTTTTAAATTAGTGCTAATTTAGTAATAATAAGTTAAACCAGCGTAACTTATTCAATAATTTATGCATTCAGTATTAAAATTCGAACATTTATAAAATATATTTTTATTTCTTTTATTTAAAAAAACAAGTAAATTAAAATGATTCATTTAATTTAAAATTTCAGATTTATTATCTATTTTCATAAACTCAGGTTGAATACGTAAAAGTTTAAATTACATCTGAAAAAATTATCTTTATGTTGATTTAAATATTAAGATTTTTGTCTTCTATAAAATATCATATTTTTTATTATTATTATTTTATTGTTGCAGCTATTATATTTATAATTTCACTTTTATAGCTTTTATAATTTTATAATAGCCTTTTTTTATAACCTTTTTTTCTTAAATTTTAGTGTACTATTCTTATATTGAAGCTTCCTTTTAACAAGAAAAAATATGCAATTATTGTTTTCACTCTCTTAGTAAGGTATTTTTTCGAAAATTAAAACACGTATAAGTACAAGCTGATATGTTAAAATAATCCAACTCACTATCTATTTTTTATTAAAAGAACACTTATTAATGCAAAATATAAGGCATGTGTATATAAGAGTAAAGTAAGTAGAAAAGTACGAAACAATTTTGTTAATTTCATCCAAAACAATATTTATTGTGATGTTAATCATTATACTTAGTAAATATTATTATTAACAAAAAGGATGAAACCAAAAATGTATCTGAAATATAAACGCTTCAAGATATTAGACAGTTCAGTAGTACTTAAAAAAGAGATTAGGTTGAGTTAATTAACTTGAGAAAAGATTCTCAAGATACCAATAAGGTAAATTCAAACTTGACTATGATGGTTGCAAGCTTTATGCAATGTACCGAAAATCTAATTTTCCTTGGAAGGGTTTATTAAAACGTGTATTTGTTTTCGTAGTTCTTAATCAGTTGGCTCTTTTATCTACATTTTTTACATAGCAATCTTGAATTTTCGGGGCGAAACAATTCTTATTTCCTAACTTTTCTTATCTTGTTTCTAACAAGCCTTCAAACGATGAAGAGAAAGCAAAGTTTTGTGGCACATAAAATGTTATGGAAATTCAAATTACTCCCATTTTTTGGTGTTTGTAAGAAGCTCGACTATTCTCATTAGTTATCAAAATCAAAAATGAGCGAAAATTTTTCACTTGATTTTGATATTAAAAATTATTGAGGAAAAAAATCAAAACAAATGATTTCAAGTGCCTGTGCTAAGAATTTACTGCGTTTTTTATATATTTAGAGAAGCACACACACAAAAATAATAACAGTGAGAACAAAGGGAATAACAATATAGTATCAATAACGTAAGAATAATATTTGTTTAAAAATCAAATATCTTTCTCCTATAAGTTTCATTAGTGATCAAGATATATTTAAATTTATACCGTTTTCTCATTTAAAATAATTTATTTCAAAAAATAGAAAGGGTAAATTATTTTTATCTTTGAAACATACGAAATAGCTATTTGAAAATGATAATATATTTATGATTGCAAAATATTAATTTCTGGCATTGATAGAAATAAATGGCATTTGTTAATAGCTTCCAAAAACACATATTACATCTAAGAAAGAATTTTGAATTTGAATTAGAATTAATGTAGGCTTCTGGAATAAATATGGTGTAGTAATACTGAGCCAAACATAAGGTAGCGTTTTGATTCTTGAAACGGTTATTTAATGTTAAATGGGTTCATGAACTAATGAATTATTTAGAAAAATTATATATGAATAACAATTAATAATATTTAACAAAAACATTGGATTTTCAACTTCTTCTACTTAGAGGCTTTTTTTTTTCAATTATATGATTGTTTTTTTTTATTCCGATAGTAGAAAAAGGTTTATCTGGAAGAAAAATTTATTCTGTCAAGTTGTGCCCTCAATTCAAACTGAAATGAATTCATACATACTTCACAAGAAATATATTATTTATCTAAAATTGAATAACAATTAATTCATTTTGTTGGTATGTTTATAATTAAAATTATTAAATCTTTATTATCCTATGTTCTTGTAGAGAAAATTATTTACAAAAATTTCACTTCTGTGCTTTCTATTTTTTTCAAAAACCAGCGCTCTATACCAAAAGTCCAAAATTATATTTCAGTAGATTTTTTGAATAATACGTTTGCGTATTTTTAATACTTTTCCATTTATGAATTAAATAAAAAAGTATGTATTATTATTTTTTTATTATATTGCATGTGCAATATTATATTTGAAGTAGAAAATTTAAATTACATAATTCCTCTTATATTAGATAAATGCAATTTTCACATTGTTTCCATTAAAGCCATTTTGCCCTACACTAATTTGAGAACGGCGAGATTTATTGCCACAAACTTGGTGTCTAGGTATCATATAGTGATCATGTGTTATATTAAATAGAGTGTCGACTGGCGTCAAACAATGGAGCTACTGTTCTTATCTCAAAATTATACCGTTCTCGATTTAGTATGAAATTTAAATGCAATAATACTAAGAATCAAACGTTTATTGATCACGTTTTCGAAATTCATAAGCAGGAAAAGTAATATAAATAAAATAGAGCAATTAATTATCAGAAGATTTGTATTCTATATACTCTTCTGCAGCTATAATGAGCATTTGGATTTTATTTTTTAATTTCTTGCTCACGTTTTGTAGCATATCATGTGACACACTGGCATAACCATCAGCAATGCTTCGTTTAAGATAATGCAGTGTTGTCGGGGGGTTTGCATACAACTGCTATTTCAGGTATTCTCATAGAAAAATTCCAAAAGGGTCAGATCAGGTGAGCTTGGGTATTTCCATACATAAATTATCCAAAATATAATGCATTCGTAATTTCATTCATCTAGAAAATGAATGTCCTTTTCCACTACTGCAAAATATTCTTCTGAGTGATACATACGAACTTGGTTGTATATGACCAATGCTCATCGAAATGAAACTTTACAACTTTACATTAAATTTTAATATAGGATGGATTTCAAATATAGGGAAACTATTTTTTATATCTTTCTGCACTACTGAAATATATGTAGTTCAAGTAAATATGAAATAGAAGAAATTTTTTTGACATGCGCCCATGTAAATCCGCTTTTTCAGCTTATTTTCACTATATGTGTAATCACAGAATCTTCTTATTTATTTTAATAATAAATTGTAAACATTTCAACTTCAGGGCTCGAAAGACAGACGAAAACATGGTATTTAATTTGTAAATTAATTAGCCTTCATAATCCTCTTCAGACGGATTTATAAATAGTAAACACTCATTATAATTCATTCGAAAGGCCACAGACATTAGGCCTTTCATTTTAAAATCAAGGTTAATGAATGCACTAAATCCCCGCATATCAAAGAAGTTAATGAATTAAAATAGAATAAATTTCATTTACCATGTTTTATTTGTATAAAACAATTTTATGAGACTACTTCATGTACTCTTGAATTAAGTCTTTCACTCACACATTAAGTTTTCTGTTCTTTTATTGATATATTCTAGACAGATTTCTTGTTTACTTCGGTATATTTTAAATTTTATCTTCGCATTTTTTTATATATATAAATACATACATACATGTGTGCGTGCTTGCGTGTGTGTGAGAGAGCGTCCGTGTGCGTGCGTGTGTGTGTGTGTACTTAAACGCAAATAAATTCGAGATTATATGCAAGGACAATACAAATATATTAAATTAAAAAGGTGACATTAAATCGGAGTAAAGAAGAAACATGCCAACACAAAAATAAAAAAATATATATATGAAATACAAACATTAGTTGCAAATTATAAGTTGATCGCTTTGCTCTACTTTTTGTTTCTAACTTTATTATTGATTTAAGATTAATGTATGTGCTGCATACATAAACTATTTTCATGGTAAATGAAAACGCAAGCATAAGGTTCTTAAATTAATAGGTTTTTTTCATTCGGTCATGATTTTTGATGAAAAAATTTCATTTTAAAAAGATATGAAAGTGCTTATTCGAAAAATAATCAAAATCCTGTATAGTCCAAATTTGAAGATACAGTCCAGGTAAAAGGTGCCGTTAAAAAGTTTTTTTTCTCAAACTTTTACAGTTTCAAATGGGAATTTCGCTGAAAAAGCACATTAGTTTTATCTCATGTTTAATTCTGCTGGAAAAATATGTACCGCATAAATCAAAAGTTGATGCGAAGCCTGAATTTAAGTTCTTAGAAATTTATCGTTTTTAGAATGTTCATAAACTAAAATTTTACATGTCAAGAGAAATTTATAAAAGATAACGAATCAGTTAATTTTTAATTTTTGTTCAGATAGATTAAATTTTATTCATTTTTCGAAACACATAATGAACAACCAAGATACACATGCCTTATATGTATTCATTCTTATATAAATAAATAATGAGATATTTCTCTCTATATTTTTTTTTCCTAATTTCTTTAATATTTCTAAAAAAATATTTTTTTTTTCAAAATAGTATTTTTTCTCTTCCTGAAAGCATTGACAAAGCAAAAATTTCCTAAATTAAAGCAATGCGCATTATTTATTTTTGTTTTTATTTTTAATATTTAGGACTGGACTTTAATTGACTTTTACGCAATGTTAATACTATGTAATTTAAACTTACAAAAATATTGTTTGGATAAAAACGTAGTATCGAGAAATATCAACACTTTCATTCTTTAAAATGGAATAAAAACATCCCAAAAATTAGTCTGTAAATGTTCAAATATTGATGAGATTTATTTAAACTCTTACCATAAGCTACTGTAAGATTTCGGTGCAATAAAATATTATATTTACATGATGAAAGAATAAAAATATAACGATTGATCAATATTTCATATATCTTAAACATAACATTTATTGAGAAATATATATACATCAGACCAGATTCCATGCACATTAGTATTTACATCTTTATTTTCCATAATATTAAAAGTATTAGGTTGCACGCCGAGTAAGTTTTGAATATACATATCTGTCCTCAAATCTTTCAATATAAATAAAATTCTTTCATACGCAAAATACGTCAAAATGAAAGAATTTCAACCACAAACTCTCTTAAATAAACAAATAAAATTATTTTTATAATAATTGTGTCTTCAAATCCATTATGCATTGCAGGCCTTTTCCTAGCAGATAATCAAAACTTTGAGAGTACAACACTGTTTGCTCTTTTGTCATGCATCAAAAATTGCTAATAATTTATTAAAACATATAGTTGGAGTTCTGTAATTTTGCAGGTATATTTAAAATAATTCAATCACACGTATAACAAAATCTAAAAAATATTGTATATTTCAATGATATTATGGTAACATGACGCCAGTTATTAATTATCACTATAACCATATTTTTTGTTTGAAATCAATAAAAGAAAAAATAATTTGATAGAAAATTTGAAAGTAAAAAAAATTAAAATACTTTATAATTCTATAATTAATTTTGAAATTTATTAATATAAATTTATTTAAATCTATATAATGCTAAAAAATATATAGAACTAACTTTTTGAGTGTTTTAAATGCAAAAAAAATTTAAAAAAATACTAACTTTAATCAAGATTCAAATAATAATTTTAATCAAGAAGTAAAATTCTGAAAACTGCGGGGCACGGAAATTATTAATATTAGAAAATAAAGTAAAAATAAATATTCACCAATAATTAAAATTTATTATGAATATGAATTAAATGCTAATTAACTTTGAGTATTTTATCAACTTGTCAGGCTTTCATGGCTTTTGCTATAGTCTTAGTAATAAAAAGACATTTTTAAAATATAATTTTAAAGCGTCCATTTTATCATTTTATTAAAGAATAAAAATACCAATATCATTTTTTTTTTGCTTCAGCATTATACTATTTTTTATGTTTTTGGTATAAATCTACTTTTCAAATGAACTGAATATATATGAAGGAAGAAAATGATTTTTCACATCCGTTTTTAGATTTATTCTTTCTAACTAGACAGATATAAAGAAAATTCAGAAGTGATATTTTATGTTTGTCTTTTGATAGACGACAATTTATGTTGATGAACTCATACATCAGACACCAAATAATATGAATTGTTTTAGCAATTAACATTTGAAATTCAAACTTCATCAGAAAAATTACATGAAATTAAAAGCATTTTTAATTATTCATGAAACCTCTACTAAAATGAAATCTAAATCCCGAATACCGCAGTAACTTCATGCATGAAATTTCTGATTAATTTTTATTTAATGATCCCAATAATTTTTTGGTGCATTTTATAATTAATTAGTTTTTTCCAGCATTAAATTTTGGTCAACATGCATTTATTCACTTTCGAAATATATAAGTAACCAAGAAAGTTTTTTTAGATAAATAGAACAATGCCCTCCCTTGATAAACGGCTTTATATTATTTAAAAAGGCATCAATATATTTTTATTCCCGGAATGTGTGGATTTATTTGATAGTGGACATCTTATATCCAAAATTTTCCTCTTCAGAATGAATGTTAGCAAAAAAGTATTCTCACAATTGTCCTTTTTCTTGTTCATTTATTTAACATTGTTTCATTGACATTGTTGTCCTCAGTTTCCTTCGCTTCTAGTTAGTTTCATGGATCATGATAAGATTTTACATCTAGAATATAAGCTACAGTAACTGCGCCAATTTCAACCCCGTATATTAGACATAACATCTTTAGCATAAACTTATAAGATCCAAAATATTTCTTTAACAGTTTTTCAAATAAATATACTGGAATTCCATGTAGAATTATTTGGAACAACACTCATACAAGGTTATTTATGCTTAAAACATTGATTGAAGTTTTGCATTATATCTCGCTTTAATTTTTCCTGCAAACAAAATGATCTATATACTCAATTTCACATTCTGAAACGGGAGAAAGCGTAATGTCTAATGTTGGGTGTGCATCTTATCACTAAAAGCAATAAATTGATGTGATTCCCATAATTTGGTATTTGGTAATGTTATATACGAAAATGTGACAAATGGCAAAATAATATCCTGATCTTTCCAACGTTGATATCATTTAGCGTTTTATTGAATCTTTCAGTCAAGGAGTTTGAGAATAATACAATGATGTGATTCGATGATTTACACCGCAAACCCTTAACAGTTCTGTTACCATCATTGAACAAAACTCAAGAGAATTTCTTGCCTGAGGAATTTTCCCATTTCAGGTGCATCTGCTCTAGGAAGTACTTTTTTGACAATCTGTAGTCATTCTTTTTACTTTTATTCATGAAGTCATTTATTTTTATTTTTATTTTTTAATTCACTCTTTCTCTCTTGAAACAGTAGAATTATTTCAGAGAACATATAATGATTCCTGAAATTCTTACGCGTTGTAAATTTTAAATACCGAGATCCACTTATTTAGGACGTTTTAGCATCAGAGCAATCCTCATACCTGAAAAATTACTTGCAAGATAGATATTACTTTCAAAAGCAATATTTGAGAAGCAAATCATACTTTAAGAAGGAAAATTCAATCAAGAAGGAAAATTCAATTCAATCAAATATCAACTAAAGCGTATAAAATTATGACAACAATTGTAAAAATGGAATAAACTATCAAAATAAATATGAAATTCGAAATAATTATGTCAAAAAATACTATCCGATTAATTGTAATTAGTCATCGTGTTTAGTCATTAAAATAAAATGTTTGATGCATTTATCATTTTTATTTAATTAAAATATTTCAATTAAGTAAAGGAAATATGGTTAGAAGACAGAAATTTAAGACATCCTTCGATTTTCTGTCAAATTAATATTGCAAGCAAATTATATTTGCTCTCATTTCTTTTTTTTCCCCACACTACTGCCATTAAGAGAGAAAATGCCACATTCAATCTTAGATACTAAAAGACAGTTTTGCGTAACCTATTCATTAGATGATATCTACAACTGATAGATTAAAGAATTTAAAATATTATATACATATTAAATTGTGATTGTTTCTTAAGTTTCCTTTGTTATGTTCTTTTTATTTATTGATATTTTCTATTTTAAAGATTGAATAAGTATATAATTTCCTAATGGCTTGGAATGTTTAACAAATGATATTTTTGATTTAAGTTTATTCTGGCTGAGTGCTTTCTGAAGCACAAATACATGCAAAATTAACATTCTGTCTTTATATCCGCTCAACCAGCTGGGTTAATTTCACAATATTAAGTAGGGTTTTAGCCGATTTATGTGCCAAACGATGATTTCAGGATGTAAAGCGACTTCAAGGTAGAAATATCGGGTATTGATACTTGACATGGATGCATTTTAATGTATTTAAATGTATTTTTTTCAACAAAATCGTGTCTCCCACTCTAGCTATTGTAATAAACATTTTGAACAATTGCATTTGAACTTCTTTACCGAACCGTTGAATTCCTTATTATTCTCAATAAATTTACTTTTTATGAGTTAATTTATAATTCTGCATAGTATATTCAGTTTCTTACTGTACATATCCTTTCCAATCTTGGTGTTTCTGTTGTAACTAATTACTGGGGTTAAAATATCGATCGTGACTCCAAATGTGCCTGGCACTGGTACATAAATTAAATCACATTCTACTTATTCGTAAGCCAATAAATCTATCAATGTCAACCGGGAACTACATGCCACAAATTAGATTAAAATGATGCTATATTTTAAGAAAGAACAATCACCTCAATTTTTAGATATCTAGGTAATTAAATTGCATTGGTTGCTTTCTTTTTCTTATTTTTTTTGAATAAGAAATTAAATGAAGTTCTTTTGTTGGATATAATTCATAATGCATTTTTTCAAACGCAAATAATATTCTATAGAGAAAGCATAAATTGCGTATATTTTTATACTTGAAAACAGAATATAAATTGTTTTACGCATATGGGAAAAAATAAGAAATTTCTAGCCGTAGATTACTTTAAAAAATTATGTTGTCCCCATTTTTTAATCTAACGGATATGTTTACATCTGCAAGCCACTTCCTTTCTTATATTTCAATGTCAAAATTTTGATATTTATGCCTCATTTTTCATACATCATGCATGTTAAGATCTTTTTTCTAAAGGAGCAAGTGGTACACTACGTCTACCTTCTCTTTATCTAAGAAAAAGAGTCATGAAACTTTCAAAATAATTTTTTCATCTTTCTGTCTAACTATTTCTTTTATATTCAGTTGAAAAAATATATTATTAGAAAATTAAAACGTTTATCAGTTTTGAAAGTAGTTGTTGGCAGATGTTAGAAATAAAGGTTCAGATTTTCTCAATATTTAAATTCATTTTTTAGCAAAACTTTGTTTTTGTCACAATAAGGCATTAAAAAATAACATTAAATTATATATGATAATACATGAAAACCCACTTTCAAACATGAAAGGCAACAAGATTTTTCCTTATCATAGAGGATGTTCTCTTTTATCATTTTTTATCTTTGAAAAAAAAACACCACAATTTGATCTTATCTTAAAGAAATCCTATAAACAATATTAGTTTCTGAAATTCAATGTCTGTTTTATTATCTGCATCGAGTAATATTATTCAGAAAAATATTATTGAATAGTAAATTGAGTTATGTAATTTGTTTCCTTTCTTCAAAGGGAGAAAACGGAAATATATTTAATTTGTAGATTGTATGGAATTTTTTTCTTGCATTTTATTTAAATAAAGGCAGTCTAAAATCATATTTTTTTATATGATTTATAAAAGAATTTACTGCATGCTCTGTTATTCTCATTTTCTTACATCACAAATGAAAATTATATTTGCCACAGCTCATATGGTTGCAGTATTATAATAATTGGTGATAAATATTTATTTCGATCATTTATAAGTTCATTTTATTCTTGAAGGATTTATCAAAACTTAGAAATAGAATATATTTTAAAGAATTATTTATTTCCTATGAATATATTTTCATTTGTATTCATTTAATTTTTTTCTCTTTCAGTGCGCCTATATCATTATTTTTTTATACCACACACTAACAAAATGCGAACTCCATATTTATTTTGTTTATTTAACTTTTATGTTTCGATATAGGCAAAAAAGGCAGATATTTAAAAAAATCTATGTTTTATGATTAGTACTTTTTGTTTAAAAATGGCTAATAGAATGCCATATAGTTGTATAAATCAGACGGTATTTATCTAAACATTTGGTTTAATGTTTATATTGGCATAGTTTTCAATTTTTACTGTATAAAAAGTTTTCATGATAATTACCAAATATATAATAAAATGAAATAATGTTGTGCGCAGCATTTTATAAAGCATCATTTAATATTCAGATAACTGCATTTATAATTTCGCCATAACTTATTGCAAAATCTAAATCGGAATTTCAGAAAATGAAAATATTATTCACAATTATAATTTAGAATTAACTAAAATAGACTAACGTATTGGAATATGAAAATATAATTTTATTTCGACATATTAAATGCAATTTTTTTGCATTTGAATTTGCATTGCATATTATAGTAAGTGTTGCTATTCAAATGACACAGTAGCCTTTACACTCTAAAAATATATGAATAAAGATGTCAACATCTGCATATTGCTTACTAATGCATTATTTTTGCTTAGAAAGTTTTTTCAGAATTAATGAACATCACATCAGTCTTAAATCATATTCGAAAACATTTTGAATCTCAATATTAGTGTTTAAATTTGATTTACGTCACGGGTCAATTTCCTTTGTTAGTCCCTTTCCATTTTTTCCCTTCTTTTCGCTCTAAAAGCGCCAATTATTTTGATATGTGTTAGACAAGGGTAGATGCATCAAAAGTAATTTGTCATCATCAATTTTATTTTATAACATTTAAAACCAATTTATCATAAATTTGTTGTTTATGAAGCTGAAAATAATGAATACAATTATTCAATTGTCAAATTTAAAACTCTTCGGATATATAAGATAATTCATAATGATGAAAACCTAACTTTTGAAAAGTGTCTTTTCTTCATAAAAATATTTAATTTATTGCAGCGCGCCTTCTTCAGTTACTAGGATCATTGAGTTTTTAATATCATCATTTATATTTACATTCTAGTAAAGAAAATCATTTAAATTTATAAACAATTGTTTTGCACTTTAAATAATTTGGCTGAATGTTAAATAAAAAAATAGGTTTAAAAAATAAATTCCGACTTACTTTAATTTTGATATTTCAAGAAAGAACTCATTTAATTAAAGTGTTCATTTAGTATATACTGGTAATCACTATTTTACCAGCATACTCTTTTTTTAACATTAATATTCTTTTCAGATTTGAAACACTAAATATTACAAAATCTAATATTTAAAAGTTTAGAAAATACGTTTTGAACTTTAAAATAAACAAAAAAAAAAAGGAAAATAAATTACAAAAATGTGGCTTTTATATTAATGAATTAATTTTTATATAAATGAATGATTTATATATATTTAAATTTACTGCACGAGTTTATATTGTATCAAAAAATCACATAAATTCTTCAATATAAAATTACTTTAAAAGATATTTTTTCTTTCATTTCTTATTATATTTGTTAAATGATGTTAAAATGGAAGTATTAAGTAGATGGATTATTCAAAAAATAAAATTATAAAAATTTACTTCATTATTTTTGAATAAGAATTTTCATTTAATATATTCTTTTAATATTTTCCTTTTCATTTAATTCTCACTAACTTCATATCTTAAATATTTTGGTAATGTTATCCAAAGTCCTTTATCGTTTTATCTTCCGTAGAGAATGCATTGTTAGATTTTTATTTAAGACATCAATTCACCAGATACTCGTATATAATTCGTATGTAATTTAGAGATAGTACTATTACTGTAAGAACTTTGTAAAACCTGACAATCCATTATATTTTATGACTTTACGCCATGTTTCCAGTAATATCTCCTGAACATACTGCAAAATTCCGAAAGTGTAATAAATATGTTATTCAAAGTGATCTCCAATTGCAGTAATCATCATTCTAATTCCATTACCTTATCTTTATTTCCAGGTTTCTATAATTTTATGACGAAGAAAATAGTATCAAACGAGACAGGAAATAGATTTATGATTAATGATTCATTTTATTATCTTAATGAAACTGTAAAATTTTAAAAGTGTAATAAATGTACAATTCTAGAAGCTTTCCATTTGCACTAATCATCATATTTCTTCTATTTCCATATTTTTACTACATGACTCATAATTTTATGATGGAGGAAATGGTAATGAATGGGTTATAAATTAATCTCAACTGCAAGATTTAATTTTCGAGTAAAATATTAAAGAAAATAAGAAACCCATTATTAATGATCAGCTAGAATTTTTATTTAAAACATGATCTTGAATGCGAGTTTTAATAGAAACATAATTATTTCATTATTTTTAAAAACAATTTTGACTTATTTTCGCTTTCAAATAAAAGGCTAGAGAAGGATCTAAAGACTTTTTTAATTTATTTATTAAACTTCTAGAAATTTATTTCAGCCATTTAAATAAAATATTTATAAAAGCAAATTTATATTTTTTCAATTTAATATTCAATGCAACAATGTTCTATCATAATTATTTAGATTTTGTTTTTCGATACATTTTAGAAAGAAAAATCGAAGGTTTCTTTTCCTTGAAACCTGTAACATTTCTTATGTTGAAACCTAAAATAAAAATTCAAGTAAAATTTTATTTCACAAGCAGTAATCTATTATTAAAAAAATTATGGCATTTTTTAAAAAAATGAATTTTTAAAGCAAGAGTAGCTAGAAAGTAATAAGGATAACATTTTTTTTGTTGTTATTATTCGATATACAAGCAAACTGCTTTTTTTTAAAATTCTACGATACATTTTGAAACGAGATATCTTTACCCCAAAAATTCAAATATAAATACACGTACTGCAATTTGGAATAGTTAAATGTTTATATACTGTTTTTAAAATTCTGGAACAGGTATATACAACTTTGCATAATTATATTTAAAAAAAACGTGTGTTTTCAAGAAATATGTATTCAGTTATTTTTTTACTGAAATACATACTTTTAATATCAACATTTAAAATTTTTTTTATATATGTGGTGAAATAAATGACCTTGATTTAATTAATCAATGAACTTTTAAATAATACATTTGTTTCCAAAGATCGTAATACTTTGACTTACAAACATAACTGAGTTTAACTAGAAAAAAATAGTAAAATAAAATAAAAGACACAAATAATAATTTTTTCTGTATCCATTAAAGATTAGAATACAACGGTTATGGAGAATAAATGCCATACAAACACTATAAAACCAGTCTTTTCCTCAGACTTTTTTTAAAATATTTACACATTTTTAGAAAACTATGAAGCTTTTTTTTTTTTTTTGCATTTACGGCAGATGAATATTAAAGATAATATTTCAAATGCAGATTATGCTGCATTATATCTTTCAGTATAAATAAACTATAAGTAAGCCTCATAGTAGGGCCTTGATAACATTTATAAAGAAACTAATCATTATAATACAATTGTAAGATTTCAGTATAAATACGTTCATTTTTGAATAATACTTTAAATGTTTTAAGAAAATTGCTCTTCGATAAACTTTCTTCGATTCTTTGAATATAATTCTCAATTCAAAAATTCTAATTTCTCAAAGTGGGATATTATTCTGACTATTTTGATAAAAAACGGTTTCTGAGTTTCATTAAATATCCGAATCAATTATGTTTAGAAATCTTGATCAATTATTTGACCATTTCCCATGAAATTCTTCGTAAAATTATGAAAAAAAAAATTGTACGTATCATATCCATGAAATAAATATTACTTGCATTGGTACTCTTTGTATAAACTTAAATATATTTAATTTATAATTGCTATAAATTTAGCAACCCTAAGTGGACTTTCTGAAACAAAACTATTAAACTAACTTTTATTTTAATTAGTTTGTTCTTTTTTCCAGGGCAAAATAATCACTAATATAAGAATACCTTCCTAAAATCCTTCAATAATCAATTAATTTTTCAAGAACCTTATTGCAAAACATAATGGTTTAGCATTCACATTTACCCGTTTTTCACACATTGTTGATTGGGATTCAACAATGATAACTCAGTTTTAGTAAAACGTAAATATGAAGTATGCTAATGTATACTTTTGAAAGTCCAATATAAAATGGAGCTTATTTAAATCATATTTTATTTCCACAAAAGTTGTTACTTTTTTATTCATAATTTTTACTTAATTGAGTGTTATATTAACCATCAACTGTTTAAAAACTCTGTATTTCATCAAATGTGTGTGTGTGTAGTTGCGTGAGTGTAAATAAATAAGTATTCTGAAATTTCAAATGTGAACCAATCAAAATTATTAAATATAGAACTGTTATAAATTTATAGACTCCATTTAAATATAATTTATACAAACAATTCATATTTAAAAATAGTGAAGTGCATCATTTTCTTTATCATTTAAATTCAAGCAGCAAGTTTTTATCATTTAAATTAAATAAATAACATGAAAATAAAGATATCATAGAAAGCAAACATCAACACTTCTAAATAAAATAAATGAAAATAGCCATTTAAAATATCTAATAGTCCCAACGAGCTACTTTGCTAAATCGAGAAAAATATGTTTTTAAAGATTTTATCAACGTATTGACATTCAAGAGAAAATCAATTTCTTTGGTGCACGATATCGTATGTGAGAAAACCGAATGATAAATCAGTCATGTATTTAAATATTTATGTTCTTATTTTGTGATTCAGAAATAACAGAAAAAACAGTTGCGTGCGCAAATATGCTTGATTTGCAAATAAATTCTCATGGGAATGGACAAGTTGCTTCTCCTTGTATATGAATTGGTAATTTCCTAATATTTTTCATCTATTAAGTTAGAAGTTAACTCTTACAACAGTGCATTTTTTTCAACCCTGGAAAATAATTTTCATTTCAAAAAATTATTATACCTATAGCAGGATTAAACAATGACTAAAGAATACGATTTGAAGTTTAGTCAGGTGCAGCCCAAGTAATGTAGAACAATTTTTTTCTTTATAAGTAGAACAATGTCATCATTTGAATAGTAAACGTATGGGAATAAATTCTAATTAATATTACAATTTGAGAAGAATAAATAGTAATTCGTTTCTTACTACAGAATCCCATTGTCTGGTTTATTTTCCTTCCAATGATGTGTTTAGTAATGTTCCTATAAATTTTTATTAAAAAAATTATTACCTATCCTGGTGATATAGAGAAAAGTATTACACATACTTAATTTTATAATTATTTTTTTGTTTTTTGTCTATACTAAATCTGAGGGAAACTAAAGGAAAGAAATTATAAAGAAAATATTTCCACCAATCGACAATGAAAATAAAAATTAGGATTGATGAAAAATATTTTGAAATTAAAAATAAACATTCCAGATGTTATACGTTTGATTAATCTGATTAAAATTTCCATCGATTTAAAATTGAATACTATATTAAGGTTATATAGTATTAAATTAAAAATATTACATTAATGACATATATTTGTGAAATTTCTATATACATTGTGCAAAAGAAGGAAGTTTGATATAAGAATAAAATAGAGTACTTGTTTACGAATCACTATGCAAAAACCAAAAAATTTAAAAATTCTTTATTATAAAATCATTTTTAAAAAAATTGCTGTTTTATCCTTCTTTTTCAAAGACATAAGAACATAGATAGTATCATAAAGCTATTTAAAATATGTATTCTAATAGTTTAAGTTAAAAATAACTTCATATTATTCATAACCCAAATTATTTGCACAAAGATCGATTGTTATAGATGTACAATGTTTTTTTTATCTATAAGTGATTGATAGCAATATATCTCATTTTCAAGGAGTTCAACAGTGAAAGTTAATAAGAATGAAATTAATAACACTTTTTTCAAAAATCATGAATGCCTCATCAATATATCAATTAATAATTTTTCAGGCTAATACTTTTAATGAAATATTAAACAATTTTATTTATATAAGAGGCCTTAATATATATGACAAAAAAATTTAACTTTCTCAATACTTAGATTATTTTAGTTTTACCTCAGAATACTGGAACACCCGAATTCCTGTTTCAAACATAAGAAAAATAACTAATATGTATAAATCACAATGACAACCCATATTCTTAAGGGGTAGTTATACACGTCTCTATTTATATATTATCAATTAATAATTAATATGCTCGGACATCTTTAGAGTTTTCTTAAAAAAACACCTTTTCCCAAATTCAATGTTTTAAGTAAATTTTAAACTAAAATAATAAAAATTAAAGTGAATAATTAGAAAATATTTCATTATTTAAGTTGATCAATCTTTGACATTTCAAGACAAAAGCCAGCATCTCTAAAATATTAAGCACTGGCCAAGGGTATTTGTTGAATCTTACTTACAAAATGGGGAAGAATTTCTCGATGATATCTGGACAACTCGAGCGGTCTCTGCATCTTTATTGAACGGGCGTTTGGCAAGCATCCAGGCCTAAGGGCAGTGTGTGATCTGCGCATCCCGAGTTCGAGTCCTGGTTTGGGCATGATTGGCATCTTTACCTTGCGTTATATCTGTAAAGTATATGAAAGAGCTCCCCCCTCCCCTGTGAAAAGGTATTATGCAAACGAGTGTGTGAATGTCATCTTCATATGAGCTAGAAGTCAGGCTTCTGCCTTCTGGTGCTCAGGGGTCTTTACCCTCAGAAACTACTGCAACCCTCTTTCCCCGATTTCTTACTTGGTTTGAATTAGAGTTCAATCCAAGGGGTTTAAGCAACAACAACGGGCGTCCTATCTGTGATAATAGAGCTAACGCAATTGTAATGAGGAATTTAATATAAGTGCCGAATATATAGAGCAAAATATAATAATAATAATTTGCTTTATTATAATATTTTTATATACCTTACAATTACCGTGATATGTATTTTACATAATTATTTATCTCAATATAAAAGATGGCAATTCCTCTATTTAAAATGATTTATGCAGACTTTCGATGGCGAGTCAGAAGTTATATCGATGTTTTCCGTGGTTTTAACTCGACTATTCTAGAAATTTTCAAATTTGGCACCAACAAATGAATGCAAAACATAAATTTCATTGTACGAACTTTCTTCGTTTTTCAGTGCAGTTGCTTCATAATAGGATCAAAGATAAAGGGGCAACTAGATATACGCAAGCACATTAACTTTTTCCAAGCTTTAGAGTTTCGCTTCTTATCACTCAGTTTCTATTAAGTAATCATATATTGATTTAACTTTGAGGGTATTCTCGACATCATCACTGGATTTCTTCGTTTGAGATTGCCTCAAAGAGCAAATATATGAAACCTCATAGAAAAATTTGTATATTTTTTGTGTATCTACAATATTTCCTTTTCGAGCTCTTTTATGACGCAAAACAATGAAAAATCGTTAACAAAGGAACGACAATTGCATGGATTATTTTCTTATCGTTTATACTCACATCTGTCTGCAAATTGTTTATAGATTTTTTTGTACTATCCCATTTTGGCACCAAACTTTTGACATTAAATGAATAGCTTTATCGGATTAAAATGCGTATGTTTGCTATATTTGGACATGGTTTTTGTGATTAGAAATGTCAGAGTTGGTAAGTTAATGGAACGCAAACAAATGATAATGAATACATACATATACATTCTTGGGAAAAACATATTCAGATGTTGAATGGGTTTTCTAATAACAATACCTAATTGTAAGCCAAACATCACAATCAATAACTTCACAGGAATTTTCCGATGATTAGTATTAATTTATATATAGCTAGCATATTGGTTTTAGTAACACATATTAAAGCTGAATTGCAAGATCGAATGAGTAATTTGACATTTAAAATTAGAAATTTACTGTTTTCCTATTTATATACGACAAAGAAACAGAAGCGTTTGAAATCCAGTATCAAATTGTTTATATGGAATAATTAACGAAAACAATTCTACTTTTTTTTGAAAATTAGTTTTTAGACCAGATTGGTTTTATTATTTTAAAAATGTGGTCCGATTCCTTTATAAAATCATTAACCCTGAACCAAGCTTCAAAAATTCAAAAACAATAATTAGTGAATAATT
>JAPMOR010028118.1:168595-206728 GCA_026543865.1 Argiope aurantia
GTGTGTGTGTGTGTGTGTGTGTGTGTGTGTGTGTGTGTATTTAATTTCCAACCGAATTTAGTATGATTTGTCAATAATTTTAGGTACTACGCAAAAACTATTTTGAAACAAAATTAAAAATCAAAAGTAAAAATGTTCCATTTCTCTCATAGTAATTAATGAATAATTTAAATAACTTTTACTGATTGTCATTTCTCAATCATTCAGCAATCTCGAAAATGACTGATCGGTCATTCCTTTCTTCTCTAGAAAACTAAAAAAAAAAAAAAATGTACCTCGAATTTTTTCGAAATCTTTAAGAGGCCTGTTGGAAATAATTTTGATTTAAATTTTATTCATTATCCTTATAAAAAAAGTTAAAACTTATGCACTTCTGCCTCTTTAAGATTTGATTATGAATGACGCATAATCTGATAAGCAGTTTTCTAGCTGCTCATGAGCCAAAAAAAAAAAAAAAAAATGGTGCGGCTAATTTCAATTTCTATTGAAAATAACTGCATGCGAATTTCAACGTATTAAGATTTAATGCAAGATTCAAAAACTATGATTTTTATTTACACCAGAATAAGAATATCTCTGAAAATTTAGGTGCAGTTTGTGCAGAGCAAGGTGAAATATGTCTTTAGATATAAAGAAAATGAAGAGATGGTGTCAATAAAGATAAGGTGTCAAGATTATAACGGACTATTCTTGGATTGTGGGCAGAAAAATTCTCGTTCAATTCCCCAGAAGAAAAAAGAAAGAAAATAAGAAAAAGAATCGTTAACCTTGTTTCGTAATTTTTTTAAATCCTGATGACATTACGATATAAAGGGACAGTATGTAATTACGATGTGATAAAGTAAAAATAAAAATCAGGAAAAATATGATTTCAGTTATTTACTCAAAAATATGAAACTGGTTTGTGAAACAAAAATTACAAGAAAATGGATTTCATTTATAAAATCAGCATGGAAAATAATATAAAAATTATTTATTGGGGCAAACACAAATTTTTATATTTATTTATGGACTTTTGTTATTTCTACATTATGATATCTGTTATTTATTCTTTAAATTCCAGTTTATGAAATATTGACATCGCCGAAAAATGCCTATTTTTTTCTGCCTTTTCTTGTCGATCGCGATCTTGGACTCTATAGCAGATGTTGCTAATTTGGATTTGGAAGTTTTTAAATGTGTTATAATTATTGTATTATTTTTTGTATAATCCCACATCATAAAGAATATCTTTACACATACCAAACATCGTTGCCTCTTTATAGTGAAAAGCAACCTATCTCTATTTAAACTCTCAGTCGGATGGGACCATCAGAAAAATTCCATAAACCATCTTATGTGTTTGATTACCGAATTGATGAGAAAAATTTACTTCTTAAATTTGCAATGCCTTTTCAACAAAAGTAAGAAATTTAGAATCTACAAAGATAAATAAAACCTATAATAAAATATTTAATAAAAAATATTAATGATTTGTTTTGTATTTTGTTTCACTTATCCTTTAATTGAATGATATATATTAAAGAATTGATGCCAATATAATTATTTTTGTAAGCATTTACTTGGCTAAAGAATTTATTTTTCATCGTATCCACGCAACTGTTATTTTCACACTCCCCTTTCGGTAATCATGTGGCTCAAAATATTGAACTATGCGCTTCACTATGATCCGCGCTGCTTTTGATGGCAAGTAAATGGAAGGTCTCACATTATTAGAGTAAATTCGGATAAGATGTTTATTAGTGATTATTCGAGTAAACTCAGATAAGAAAGATGGTTTCATAAATAATATAAAATTATATCTTCGTGTTGATATTTTATCAAAAATCTTTTTTTTTTCAGAATTATTAGATTTTTTTTAAATCTTAAAAAGTTTGCTTTGATATAATTATATAAGAAACTGCTATGTTTTTGAAGTATTATTACTTAAAATAAACTGAATTTCATCATTAGATAAATGTAGAGTCTCTCATACTCAGTTATGTCTGATAAGGGCAACGAAAGCTAAAAACACTCTTGAAAATAAACAGGGTTTTTTCAGTTTTTTTTTCTCATTTATTTGACATTGAGAACAGAAGATATCAACAAATCGATTGATATACAAATATCACAAAGGAAAGGAAACATTTCTTATAGTGGTAAATATAAAAAATTTTGTTAAATAAAATATTGGTAGTTTCCATTGGTATTTTTCCTTTTTTGCTCGAGGAAGCAAATGTTTTATCCATAAGCTATTAGAATTTCAATTTTCCACTTAAACTTTCCTATACCCTGATTATTGTTTTACATACTTGTACTATTAAAACGCTCTGCATATTGGTTAGTTCGATTGCAATTGGAAGTAAAGAGACTGCATGGGCTGTAGATGAAAATTATACCTCCAAATCACATGAAAGACTAAAAATATTTTTATCATTATCGTCAACATCTATGTTGTAACATATTAATGTGGGTTCCAGACCATTAATTTTACATCATAAAGAATATATTTTTATATAGATAGGAGATTAGGATGGTTTAAAATATTTTCAGAAAAGCTTTGAAACAAATAAAATTTATATTTGAGAAAAATTAAATTATAGCATTTTTGCTCTGTGTTTTTAAGCTTTAATATTAGCACTTATTATATCATAAACTGACTAGAAAGTGATTTTCCCCTTTTTCTATATCCCCTATAAGCATCATACAACGCAAACGGGTACATAGACTATGCACAAAATGCGCTCACGGAATTTTGAAAAAAAAAATTAATTGCAAAATGCCCACCAGGGGCATCTTTTCCAGAAAAAAGCTTTAATTTTAACACAATAAACGACCAAAACGGAATACAGAAACAATATTAACATTTATTGATTAGTTTCTGATCACCTTGTCTTCGAACCATATTAAGTAAAGGTAAGGGGGAAAAAAACAGTACGCTGTTTGCGAAAAACAGATCAGTTTGTAGAAACAAGAACAGATTAGGGCGAAATTGTACAAAAGGAGCCGTTGTTAATCATGTCCAGAATTATGTAGGGAAAGGTGCTTCATGCGACCATCATCATTTACCTGCAGAATTTGAAATCAATGGACAGCGTGTTCAACAGCGGATCGTGACTGATCAGCTGTGATGCTTCGCCCATGAAGCGTTATGGACTTTTCAAATCATTCCAATGTCGCAACAAGATACCGTCATCATTATAGCCGGAAACATTGACATAAAACATGACAACGACTGCAAACGTTACTTATCCTAACATGTTTTGAATAAGCTTCCTCTTCTTCGCAAACACGCAAATTTCGACATTTTTTTCCTAGAATTGACAGTTTTTCCCGGTTTTAAATTTTATTACTAATAATTCTTGTTCTGGATTGTTAATATTGTTTCTGTATTTCGGTTTGGGCGTTTATTATGTTAAATTTAATGTTTTTCCTGAAAACCAACACTCTGATAGACATTTTGGAACTTTTTTTTTTTTTCAAAATTCCGTGAGAGCATCTCGTGCATAACCTATATACCGAATTTCGCTTCAATCCGTTCACCCGTTTGTGTTGTAGGAGGATGTTTATCGGGGAAGTTTAATTATAACTACCCTGTACAATATTTGACTTTTTAAAAATCAATATTTTCAAATCTGCAATGCCAATTAAAATAGGATACATTTATATTACCAAAAACTCAAAATTTGTTGTGAGCAAAAAACAATTTATTAATTAGAATCTTGGGTTAGTTCATTATTATTATTATTATTGGAAATCGTTCTGTGTATTGTGAATCATTTCTCTTTATGCTAAGCCAATGACAAGTTTAGTTTTTAAAATAAGATAACTTGTGTGTTTACTTTGTATAAATGAAACTAAAAGAGATTAGCAAAGACTAATCCGCTTAAAAGATAACTACCATATTTAAATTTATCTATAATCCAGAAAAATTTTAAAGTTTAATATGTAATTCATATAGATTAAAAGACTATGTCAGCGGAAATAGCAATTATTATAATTATGGGGCAGATAAAAATTAAATCACACATGCCCTGAGAGGAAAAATATTTTCGTTAAATTCTCGAAATGTCTTAATTTTGTAAGTATTTTTTTTTCTTTTGAAAATAAATAATAAAAATAATCAATTGTACTCTGTTTATAAGTAATAAAATATATTCGACTCCGCTTCAAGGCTCAAAATAATTTGAGCATTTTTTTTTCAATTAACACATGTTTCGACTTATTCCAACGAACTATGCATCATAGCATGCCCAAATATAAATATTGAGGGAAAAATATCCTGATTAATTAAAAGAAATATGTGATAAAAATGTAACATCAAATGAAGAAAATTAAAAACATTAATCATATAAGTGAATCTATAAGAAATTCAATATATAATGAATTTCCTTAAAATTGTGCAGCTTTCTTAAGCAGAAAGATAATAAGTATGGATTTTTAAGTACTTTTGTAGCAAATGAATTCATTTTCTTCTATCTCATTATTTTACAATTTATTCCAAAAATGTTAAAATGGAATAGGAAAAGTGTACATTGTTTCCTGGAATTATATACTGTTACTAGTAAATAATAATATTAATAACAGGAGATAAATGCATTATGGCTAAGAAACAAATGCAACAGAGCTGAACTTTTCACATGCATTCGAATGAAAATTAGATTTCTGCTACACCGCATATAGTTCGGAATAGTTTCTTTAAAATTAAAGTTTTCTTTATTGCTATTTTGAGTCTGCTCTCGAGTTAATTAAATTTCTTAATCTAATTCGAATTCTTAATGTAGAGTTTAAAATTTTGAAAGGTGTTCATTTTTCTGATAGTTTTATGTTTTCACCTACTTTTTTAGTAGCAGCATAACCCAAGCATTAAAATTAATTTCAGCAATTCTGACCTTGAGTTAAATAAAATATTTTCTCTCATATTATTCATTAAATTTTTATTCGATGGTTTTGTAACAGTTTTGCATTGCATTAAATATAAATATGTGAATTCTTTCAAGATATGTCTTATGGGAATGTAATGAAGTCTTGATTAAATATTCTGCTGTACGTTAAAAATTTTTATCAGAAATAAACAACTCAATAGAAACACGTTAATTTTTGTCCATTTTTATAGGAAAAATGTTATACGAAATTAAAGTAAACTTTTAAAAATTTAGTTTTTTCTCAAATTTTTATATTTTAATATTTATTCAATCATGGGAAGTTGAAAGAATAAATTGAAAATGAAAGCAAGATTTCCAGCATAATAATATTTATTACTAAATATATGTTGAATACTTTATCAGAGTGAAAACAAAACAGAAGATGCCAGTCTGCTAAATCAAAATAAAATTTAAGCTTTATTATTGCATCATATGTTGTAAAAGAACACAACAAGAATTTAAACATATGTCATAACAATTGTTGTTTATTAAAACTTGGAAACCCAAAATGTTATGATTGAATATTAAAGGTATACATTGAACAAACGATGTATTCATTTTTTTGCATTTATTATTTTTAATTAAATTTGATATGTCTTTAAAGAATTGAATAATCTGATCAGAAATTTTCTTTTTTTCGATGAAATTTTTAATATAAAATATTAATTTTTAAATTAGCAAGAAGAAGTTAGCTAAAACGGCTAAAACTGCAACATTTCCAAATTTTCTACATTTACGTTTTTAATTAATGAAATAGTATCTATCAAAATATTTAATATTAAATGATTTGATAGAATTAAAGATAGTAATTAAAGTGTTTTAGTGAATACGTTTTCAGCAATTCCATAAGTACTAGTAGGAATATGAACGATAATAAATTTTAAAAAAATGTAAAATCTCTGTAGTGAGAATTTTTGAAAAGAGAGAAAATGTCTCACATTTCCATTTAAGAATAGGCATTTTTTTTTTTACAATTTTCTAGTAGAAAATATAATAAGTCGATAAGATACTTCAATATCTACTTCCAGATAGTAATGAAAAATATTCCCCAAATATGATTGAATTCGCATTCAATCATAGTTGGAATTTAATAGATGAATTCCGAAAAACTTTCAAGATACAATATTTTAAAAAAATAGGCAAGAAAAGTTCATAGAAACTTATTTCGTAACAAGAACTTATGAAGTGGTTAGTTTGGATGGCTTCTTACCCTCCTTTAGAAAAAAAATACTGAAGAGTTGAAAACAGTAATCTGAAAAAAGTTCATGACAGTTTCATCTTTCTTTTGTTCGTTCTTTTACCTGGAAATTGACTTTCTACAAACTGCTTTCTGTTATAAGTGATAAAAATCTCGATTCTATGGGTGAATTCTTTTAAAAGTATGTCACAAATTCACTGAGGGAAGATTCTATTTATTTTTAGACTCTAACACAATGTACTCTAAAAGTAAAAGGTAAGTGATATGAACGACTGAAAATTTTGAGTTGGTTAATTCAATAACAATATATGCAAAGTATGTTGCAATCTTTATAAATTAATAAATATTGAAAAAAAGCAGACAGATGATAATAAATAAATGCAAATTTATCACGCATACGGAAAATTTCAAGAATATTTTTCTAAATGCATTTAACTATCTCTCAAAAATATAATTTTAAATCACAGAAAATAATATTCGAGGGGCTTACCATTCTGATATTTCCTTTAATATTTGTGTATACAAGAAAACAATTTTGTGATCATATTATTTATTTTGAAAACTTTATTTTTTTACAGTTGAAAAAATTAACATTAAGAAAATTGAAGCGAAAGAAATAATGGAAAAGAAATATACTAGAACAAATATTGCATGTTGATAAATAAAATGAAACAGTACTGCGGAATATTAAAAAAATTAATCTTGACAGTATTACAAAAAAATTAACTTTGAATGTTCATTGATTCAAATATTTGAAGATAATGATAATAATATGAAAAAAGCATTTAATTGTAATAAATAAACGTAAATTTATTTTATTAATTTTCGAAAAAAAAGAGAATATGTGTGAGATTTTCGAATTACATTTAACTTTACAGCTCTAGGAAATAAGATTTTAAATCGCAAAAATTAAATATTCTAGAGGTTTACATTCAGATATTTACTTAAGTGTTGTATACACAAGAAAGCAATTTTGTAATCATTTATTTTGAAAGCGATCATGATATAAAATGATATGATAAAATTATGAGTACAATCTAAAATATTTTAGAACAGATACTGCATCATGATAGTAAAATGAAACAGTATTGCGGAATGTTAAAATATTAACCCACGTAGGCTTACAAAAACATAACTTGAGGTTTCCAGAGATTCTAATATTCGAAGATATTGATAATAATAAACTAATTATCGTGCATAGATATTGTAAATCATGGTAATTTATGTAGCTAAATCAATCGGAAGTAACTTGCTCTCATGTCTAAGATGGAACGTAAACTTGCATGCAATTTTTCATTATAAGTTTCTAAAGCTACCACTTTTCTTTCAATATTATATTAAAATTATTTCTGAATTAATGTGTGAAGCGACAACTATTCAAAATTCCTTATACAATTCCTCATTTATCGAGTAAAATAATTACTGCCTAAACGTTTGATAAGACTTATTATATTAAATCAAAAAATTAAGTGGGGTTTTTTTCTGACTTCTGAAGATTTGAATTTTTTTTTCTGAAAATTTGAATTTTCTATTTTATACTGAGTACAATGAAATCAAGTTGAAATCAACGAATCCTTCTAAATAAATTCCTATCTCCATGGCATCTCAAAAGTATTATATTCTGAAAAAATAATTAGTGCTTTAGTTTTAATTAAATTGCGGTTATCATAGTGGTTGTTATTCAAGTTGCGGTTATCATAGTGGTAATATTTCCTGTAAGTTAAATAAGAGTACAAAATGTCAAAAAGAATGATATTTTCGTTAAATTAAATCCAACTGAATTACAAAAATATGCTCATATTAAGAATACTATATGAACAAATAAAGGTAAATGAGGATTTTTTTTTCATTATTATAGGAGCCTTTTAATTACTAAGAGTCTTCTTGCCAGAAATAAGTTCCCAAATCTTAAATTTAAGCAAACCAAAAAGTTTGAGAAGAATGTTTGAAAAGATGTTTCCTGCTTCGGAAAACTGATTTTACAAATAACTTCTTTTGTTAAGAAAAGAAGAGAAAGGTAAAAAAATAATAATCTATATCTATACTTATAATAAAGCTCAATGTGTGTGTGTGTGTGTGTGTGTTGGCGCTCTACAGACCAGGCCATTCAACCTACAGCTACCAAATTTGGCACGTGTATACCTTGGAGGCCGGGAATGTGCACCTGGGGGTTATTTTTTCGAATTTTTAACTAGAATTTTATTTATTTAAAAATTAAGCGAAATTTTGACGTGTTTCTGCTATAACTGCCGAAAATATTACCGCACAAAAAAGATTTTTAAATGAAGTTAAAGATAAAAAATTTATCTTTTAAATGATACTAAGGTTTTAATCTTAAAATTAAATTTCTATTTTTAATGAATTTTTAAATAAATATTTTAACTATGTTTTTCAATAATTTTTTTCGTCAAAAATAAAAATGAGGATTAAGCACGTTTCGCATTCATGAGAAAAAAATAGCTTTTTTCAAAGTGTTGCCATTACATTGATTAAAGCTCTAACTGAAAATAAATTAAATCTTTTTGGAAATGAAATCTGCAAAAAAATAATTTTCGGCAAGTGTCTGTAGGAAATGAAACAAATATGAAATATTATTTTTTCTAAAAAATAAATTCAAGAACAATTATTTTATGATCTTTTACACTCTCTATACAGGGTGTTTATTCAGTCCCGGATCCATTTTGATATTTAATGACTCATAAAATAATGAAGATGTAAACAAACTTATGGCATTTATTGATGGAATAACTCATATATTTTCCTTTTCAGGTTTGAATATTTTTACTTTTGTAAATATCGTCTGCGCGTGTTTTTAATTTCAGATAATTTCATTTTCCAGTCTAAATATCTGTACTTTTCTAAATATCGTCTGCTTATTAATTGCATTTTTCTCTCTTTTGTTTTTGGCAACTATTGAAATGTTATGTTTACTTTTGATGTGTTTGTTCTATGTAGTACTTTTGTATGTGATGTTTTATTCGATCGGATATTAAGGAGAATGCATACACCAAAAGAGAAAGCACAGATTTTATGGTGGTCATAGAGTTAATTTCCAATCAACTAAATCACTGACTTTTAAGAGTTAATTTCCAATCATTTAAACTGACTGATTTATGAAGATTTGAATATTACTATTCAATAAAAAAAGGATAATTTTAGATTTTTCATCGATCGTTTCAAAGAAAATACGCCAATAAGGCGCAGGTTTCTCAAGATTAATTGGCCTAAGATTATGAAAATGGTGAGTTTTTCTAAATTTTTAACATTTAAAACTTCATAAATAAGTCTTAGTTGATCGTGGAAAATAGAAACATTCATTCATTTATTTAAAATTTGGTGTGTCCAGAATATTTATCAGAATACGATACCTTACTGCATTAAATTTAGACTTCATAATTTTTAAAATATATTTATAAGCAGGAACAAAATATTATTATTGATTTCATTTCAATCCTTTTGAAAGCAAAACTAAAAACTGAATTTTATACTGAATCTCAGAAATTTTTGTTGAATTATTGTTTGAGATATTACATAAACTATGAAAAATATTTTGTAGTTAACATAAGACTTCAATACCGAGCGATTGTGTTTGCAATACTCATATTCAATAATAATAATAATTAATAAATAACAATAAAGATGATAAATAAAATAAAACCCTTGATTTTATTAAAAAATATCTTAATATTAATTGCAATTTCGTCATTTACATTTTTAATTAAAGTTGAAGTTTTACCGGAAATTGTAACAAATTTGCAAAATATATATAGTAAATTGAGCGAAACGATCTAAACAATATAAGTTTGGTATGACTATCAAAATTTGAAGATTGAAAATGTTTTTTTGAAAATCCTTTAAGAGACCAGTTACTTAAAATATTTAAGTGAAAATTGTAGCTAGCGGTAATACTATCGAACCGGCTGGTCGCCAAAGGCGGCTAGTAATAAATAAATAAATAATATAAAACGCTACACGATACAATGATTTATTAATTATTTTATATTATTATATTACTTGCGCGACCCTTAGACACCATTAAAACTAATAATATTGTTATGAATTCGGGGTTCTTTCGATTTGTTAATCGATGAAGAAACCTAATGAGCAGGCCTCAATAACAAACGACGATTTTTATTAACACGAATACAAGAACACGCAGACAACAAATGCAAAGCCGAAATGTACGCAATCCAACAACAGTAGCCGACAAGCAGTAATCGGTAGTAATAACAACCACAGCACACAAAGCGGCCAGACAGAATTCAGCAGGAGGATGGAATCTTCGTAGCTACATTCTACAGTCTCTCCAAACACCTGCGATTCTCCACTGACTCCTAGCTTTAGCTGTATCCAACTGCCGACTCACTACTACAATATAGGCTGCTCTACACACGAATCGATGCTGATTCTACAATTAACACCAGGACTCAGTACACAGCTCAATTCAGCAATCTCTTGACCTCTACAAAACTCTTTCGCTTCTCTGGAAAGATACAACTATTCGCCTTTGACTCGCCATGCAACTCTAAACCTCTCGATGACTCTATCCACAACTCTGTATACGACTGGTTTTAGCTTAGACTGCCGCATTTTATAGTTTCCGGAGCCGGACAGAAGATTCTGGTACGATCAGGCGTGTATCGGTTCCTATTGACTCTATCACCAAAATTCTGAAAAATTCCAAGTTTTTTTTTTTTTTTTTTTTTTTTTTTTTTTGCTAAATTTGACGCAAATCTTTGGGATTGAACCTTTGAACGGTGACTCGGCACCCGATGAGCATCCAACAGAGCCGATAATAAAACGGTCTTTCCAGTGATTAAACTAACCATACTGGGAAGCAAATATTACAGATTTGTAACAATATTTTTCTTAACATACCATGAAATAGAATCAAAAACACAGTTTGCTATTCATTTTCACCTGTAACTGCATAGAGGCGTCTATATTATTGCACTTCAGCCCATACTTTGGAGTAGGTTTCAAAATCTATTAAGGGGTAAAAACTGCTATCTATAAATAAATTAATAATTCTTAATAAGATTCTTTTTAATATATCTATAATAAAATCAATAATTCTTAATCTTTGGCACAATTAGTCCTAAAATCTTAAAATCTCTAAATATTTTGAAAAATGAATCGTTAAGGATAAAAAAAAACTTGTAAATGTTATGTTAAAAAAAAAAACATTGCAGCTAAACGCACAGTTCCAATTATAATGGTTCATTAAATAAGATAGGCAGTATTGCAAAAAACCTTGGCTTCTGTAGAGGTTGATAAAAAAAGTTAATTAATGTCCGCATTGTACAAAAATTTCTAATTTCTGTGTACAAAGTCTATATAGATAAACTTATTAGTAAATTTAAATGGACTAGGATATATAGATATTTGTCTGATAATACGTAATCCAATAATCATGATCCGAAAGTAATTCGTACGCTTTCATTTGTTAATAGCTGCAATCTGACTATAAGGGAAATGAGGGAAACTTCAAAAACTGAACAATGAAGATATTTTAGATAAGTAATTTAGTGCCTAGCAAAAAAAAAAAAAATGTTCTTGTACTTGCGCATTTCCTAAAAGAATGACATGAGAAAGAAGCTTCCAGTTCCTTATTTTTTTGGTGAGGAACGAAGGGTAGCGCCTCTCCCTGCGCTCTGGACGTCCCGGGTCCGAGTCCTAGTTCGCGCATGGTTGTTCTGCTCTGTTCTATCTATTATCTATCTATGTGAATGTGCCCATCTGTGAAAAGGGGTTATGCAAGTGAATGTGACGCGTGAAGTAGCTGGAAATTTCAAAGTCAAAATTTAAATACCATCTACAGTTCCATGCGGTTCAGGAAATAGAGAAGAATCTTGTCCTTAACATGAATAATAAAAAATATTTGTGCTATTCTGTGACTAAATTTGACCAAGCAGTTAGGGATTACGCTAAATACAGTTTATATTAAAGTTTATGACAGGACGCATTCATAAGAGTTTGAGAAATTAAACTGTTTAAAATAAGTTTACGAAGATTTTGTAATATTTATTTGCATCAAAATTCTATTGAAAAGTGTAAAACACTTATGTAGATAGTTTTTAAAAATAATATATATATATATATAAACTTATTTAATGTATGTGACTTAAAACTTATTTAACGTATTTAACGTGTGAATAACATGTGAAAAGAAAACTCTCAATTTATCATGATGTAAAATTTTATTTAATAACAAACTAAAGAACTTAAATAAAATTCCTTTTATTATAAAGTTTACCTGGAGCGAATTTTGTGGACAGAAATACAGAAACACACCTCTGGAACAAATCTTTCTTGCACATACTATGAAATTATTGAATAGGTTTCGTAAAAGCATGATGAATGAGTCGTTGTATTTATGGATTCTCTACGTAAAATCCCAAAACAATTTATTTAAAGAAACCGCAATTTGATCTTTTTGAAGCACCACCAAATCCAATAACGTTACTTAAAAAATTAATATGAAAAGTACAAAACAAAAAATAACAAGCACATTTGCATTCTATCTTGTTAAAATCTCATTTTTTGGAAATACTAAGGCGATGGTATTTCCACCAAATAATCAAATGATGGTTCATAAAAAATAGAATAATAATTATAAATTAACGCATGATATTGTATGGCATCTCCAAGATTTTATTCACTATTATAAATGCCATACAAGATATTGTAATATCAGCAGGCATTTTGTGATAAAAAATACAATTACAAGAAACATTTATCGAAGATGAATAAGCCAATAGATGCACTCTTTCATATTCTGTATGAAACATTCACCAACCACTGCAGAATATTCGATGAATGTTTCATGCAAAATCCAGGAATTCAGAACAATGCGTTTATTCAGTTGTCGGTGAAACATTCACCAACCACTAAATAAATGCTTTAAATTTTTAATTTCTTTTTTCCCTTATCAATTAATTAATTTTTGGAATTTATAAACTTTATTTAAAATTAATTTAATGCACTTATCAAACCTTATCAAAATGATGTATAAAACTTATTTATATATTATAATTTTGTAATTTATCAAAAAAAAACATAGTGCTTACCTTTAGAAAAGAAATTTACATTAACATTTAAAAAAATAAATTTAAACATTTGTTTCAAAAATTTTTTTTATATAAAAATACCTTTTAAGAGTAAAAATAACTAATTTAATGCTAATCTATAATCACTATTTAAAAAAAGAATAGTCCTATAACATAGAATGAATACAGCATAATACTATACCGGTTTTCGATTTCTCTAATTTATATCACAAGGTACGACGAGTAAATGAGAAAAATTCTGAGAGAAAAGAAATGCATTATTTCTGTCTGCTTGTTGAATAGTTTCTTTCTGAAATAGTACAGTAATTAATGCTATTAATATGTATTTACCCTTAAATGTGGAGGTGCGGTATTTTAGACAGTTAAATATGGACTTTCAGTCATCCCTATTCCATTTTTAGCTCAATCGAATGGATTGAACCTGTAGCTTCTTGTTTCATGACCTTCACTGTATGTTCACTTTTTCAACTGGTTTCAGCAGATGCTTATTAAAATATTTCAGATATTTCTTTGCACGATGTCTGTGAGACCGCACTCCCCTGTATGTGTACTATCATTATACAAGGCTTAGCAGATGATTCTAAAATTTAGTCTTCGAAATATCACCCAACCTACTGATCCCCTTATGAGTTCCAGAGACTTAAATGAAGCAGAAAGTGATTTTAATGATGAGGATAATTGTATAGAAGATTTTTTCGATGAAAGTTCGCATTCAAATGATTTTGATATGTATGTTCAAATATAATTATTTTTTCTAGTGATAATGTATTTTGAAAAATTTCTAAAATATATTAACATACGATGAATTATATCTACAGAATTTACAGGCTGATTTTTGTACTAGTACTTAGCATGTATGCTTAAAATGCTCTCGAAACCTCCACCGATGTTCACACGTTTCTGCGTAGCAATGATGCCGATTAAATAAGGTTGAATTTTACCCATTGTCAGTTGGTTATATATATATAAAAATCAAGTTAATAGAAAAAACAAATAAACCAAATAAAAAAATATGAAATAAAAGAATCCGGCCTGAAGACTTTTTCAAGGGTCACCCTCAGGCAGGGATTCAAAAAAAGGGATTTTTTCTGTTAAGGAAAATCAGACAATTAAGTCTAATAATGATCCCTTCGTGACCCGAAAATCCCCTGAAATTAGGCCCAAGAGATATACAATTTTAACAGAAAGGAAAACACAAAACGACAAATTAAAAGAAAAACCAGTAATAAGTAAAAATACAATAACAATAAAAACCAATATACCATAACATAACACTAAAGAAAAAAACACTAAAGAAAAAACAAAAAGGCAAGAACATACCTTCAACAGACAAGGAAAATTTTAAGCTATCGATTGTGATTCCCGCTTATTAAAAACATAAAGCTAACGGTAATTTAGGTAAAAATTGTAAGCTCCCAGCGCCACCTATTGAGTGATATAATATGCAAGGAAAGTTCTATTTTTTATTTAAGCCAAAGGAGTAAACCCAAACCATATCTTGTTTAATTAAAAAATTGACATTACAGTAATTTTTAAGAAATTCATTTTTAATTAAATTATTAATGAGGTTTTTTGATGCTTCAATATAGGAATTTTTATTATTGCAAACCCTTTTGATCCTGTTAACTTGTGAGAAAATCAGATTTTTGAAAATTTTAGAGTTTAAATTGGAATGGTAGTTACACATTTTTGTTATTTTGAAGTTGAATTCATCCCTTTTATCGTATATACCAACTATTGTTTTATCATTATCAATTTCAATTTTTAAGTGGTCTTCATCTTTTATTTTGTCCAGGATAATTTTTAAGTATTTAAAGAAATGTTTACCCGTAAAGTAATTATAACTGCCAGTGTTACAGGTCACAGGTTACGGGTAAACATTTCTTTAAATACTTAAAAATTATCCTGGACAAAATAAAAGATGAAGACCACTTTATTATTTCTAGTAACAAAGAAAATCTGGATTTTCTTAAAGATAACAACAATAATAAACTTAATATTTTTAATTTCGAAAATTTATACACTAATCTACCTCATGAAAAATTAATAAAAGTCTGCACTTTTATCTATGACGAATATTTAAATGAAAATATCATTCCTAAAAATAACTGGCTTGAGTTATGTAATTTTAATATTACTGAAAATTACGTTTTTAATGGTATTAATTTTTATAAACAAGTTAAGGGCATTCCAATGGGAACAGCTTTCTCAAGTGCTTTGGCTAATATTTTTCTACATTACTATGAGAAAAAAATAATTAAATATAATTTAATAAACGGGTGGAGATATATTGATGACTTACTTTTGATTAACTTCGACAATACTAATATTGTAACTAATTGCTATCCAAAAGATTTAATTCTAACAGAAACGAATAAAAATCAACTTGAGGCTACCTTTCTGGATTTAAAAATCGAATTTGATAATGATAAAACAATAGTTGGTATATACCATAAAAGGGATGAATTCAACTTCAAAATAACAAAACTATGTAACTACCATTCCAATCTAAACTCTAAAATTTTCAAAAATCTAATTTTCTCACAAGTTAACAGGATCAAAAGGGCTTGCAAAAATAAAAATTCCTATATTGAAGCATCAAACAACCTCATTAATAATTTAATTAAAAATGAATTTCCTAAAAATTACTGCAATGTCAATTTTTTAATTAAACAAGGTATGGTTTGGGATTAATTATTTGGCTTAAATAAAAAATAGAACTTTCCTTGCATATTATATCACTCAATAGGTGGCGCTGGGAGCTTACAATTTTTACCTAAATTACCGTTAGCTTTGTGTTTTTAATAAGCGGGAATCACAATGGATAGCTTAAAATTTTCCTAGTCTGTTGATGGTATGTTCTTGCCTTTTTGTTTTTTCTTTAGTGTTTTTTTCTTTAGTGTTATTTTATGGTATTTTTGTTTTTATTGCTATTGTATTTTTACTTATTAGTGGTTTTTCTTCTAATTTGTCGTTTTGTGTTTTCCTTTCTGTTAAAATGGTATATATCTTGGGCCTAATTTCAGGGGATTTTCGGGTCACGAAGGAATCATTATTAGACTTAATTGTCTAATTTTACTTAACGGAAAAAATCCCTTTTTTTGAATCCCTGCCTGAGGGTGACCCTTCAAAAAGTCTTCAGGCCGGATTCTTTTATTTCATATTTTTTTATTTGGTTTATTTGTTTTTCCTATTAACTTGATTTTTATACTTTTGTATCATTTCATCTGTGTTTTAGAAGTAGCTGCATTTGCGCTCTCTAAATACTATGAAGTTTTTACCAAAACGATTTCCGAAACTGTTTTGTTTTCGTTTTCATTTTAGTTTCGTTTTCAAACTTTTCATTACTTTAGTTTGGTTAATATGTTAATATATATATATATATATATATATAATTGCTGAATTTTTCAATATATTGTTTTCCAAATTCCTATAAAAATAATCACGATTTAAAAAGTAAAAAGTAA
Source organism: Argiope aurantia (assembly GCA_026543865.1). Classification (NCBI taxonomy): domain Eukaryota; kingdom Metazoa; phylum Arthropoda; class Arachnida; order Araneae; family Araneidae; genus Argiope; species Argiope aurantia. Next base: position 185,235 of record JAPMOR010028118.1, read on the forward strand.
TATGTTTTTTGAAGAATATTACTTGTTGAAACACTCAATTTGAGAAGAAAATATATGTTCAAAATCAATTGCTTTTTTCAAAGATAATATATTTTGTAAAATTTTGCTTCATATATTCTGCAGAATATATTGGCTAATTTTCATACTTATACTTTCATTAGAAAATTCACTTTTGGTGCAAAGAAATGTAGTTTCATAGACCGAATCTCCACAGTTAAGTGTTAAATTTTTACCTCTCCATTTAAGGGGTAATTTTATAAGTACACTCATGTTCAAAATTAAGGTCACAAATATAAAATCAGCGAAAAATGAAAATCTATTCACTGTGTTGCCACGAAATTTGGCACAGATGTACACTACAATGGAAGAAAGAACATAGACACATAACAACATGGAAAAGCTTTTAATTGGGAATTAAGAAACATGGTATATGAAAAAGTTTTACATTATGAATCAGAGATAAAGCCTTTATGTCGTTAAAAGCCTGTCTAATATGGAGTGTGACCACCGTGCACTACTATACAGGCTTCACAACGAGCTTTCATACTATTTATGAGGGTGTCAATAAATGCTTGAGACAACAAAGCCCATTCCTCTAAAAGCGCGACTTTTAACTCTTGGAGGGTATAAGGAGGAGGGTTATGCTATGAAATGACTCTTCATAGACCATCCAAAACATGTTCAATAGGATCGATATTCGGAGACCTCTAAGGTCAGTCCATACGTCGAATATCCTCTTCCTCAAGAAAATCATTAACGATCTGGGCTCTGTGTGGACACTCGTTATAGTCCATAAACATGAAGTCTGGGCCAAAAGCACCCCGGAACAACCTCTTATAGGCTTCAAGGATCTCATCCCTATAGCGATGTGCATTGACAATACCCGCATCGAAGGCGTGCAGTGGTGTGCGAATACCAAATAGCGATCCTGTGCAGGCGTCGTTGCTCTATGCCGGCCATATCCGGCCTTCCTGGTTACAGTATCATTTGTTTGGAATTGATTCCACAACCTAGATACCACTTTCGGTGTCACTTGTAAACATCGAGACACCTCCGCTTGAGACTGCCCAGCTTCAAGCCTGCCAACGGCTCTCCATCTCAAGGAATCGTCTAAACGATTATGAGAACTCATTCTCACTGGAAATAGGTTAATTTTTTTTTTAATGCAATATTCATAAAATTGCAGGCAAAAATTCCAGATGCCTAAAGGGTCTAATTTCAGCAGTTCCTCAAAAATTAATGCTAAACAACATTTTTTCCCAAAATAAAGGTTAATATCGTGTTTCCGGTCCTTCACAATATATAAAATATAATTTGTTTAAATTTTATTGGTAGCCACTTAGAATTACTTTGAAAAATATTTGTGTGACATTCATTTTGGACATGAGTGTATTTTGTAAATAATGTAGATAACTATTCTTATCAACAATCTATTTTCTTCAATGAATCAAAGTGTACATTGATGAATAAGGTAGCAACGAATAAGATTTTCTATCGACTTCTAGCGAAGCGTAATTAACTTCTCGTCATTAGTTCAAAGGTTAAATTAAAATAAAATTATAACATCGTAGACATAGCGATAACAAGGTTGTGCCCATTTCCTATAAAACTTTAATTCTATTTTAAAATATAAACTTGTGTATTTACTAAGAGAGTTAATTTGCCTTTTGTCAACTAAACAGTCCAAACAGAAATTCAGAATGGTTATCCGAATGTCAAAATACTAACATCAAATATTATGTGTACAAAAATCTAATCTAAATGTTCTTACATCTAGAAACTGCCTTTACAATCTTGAGTATAAACTTGATACAATATTTAATTTCAAGAACTTAATAAAAAAGATATATAATTTACAGGTAATATAACCAAATGTAAATATGCTAAAGTTTAGTACGGGTTTGCAAGTAGTTTAAGCAATCGAATATATAATATCGAATTTCTACTGCTTAAAAAAATTCTAAAAAATCATGAAAGCCATTGTTTACGAATTGTATTTTATCGATTGACAAAAAATAAAAAAGTGATAGTCTGCAGCGAAAACAGTCTAAAAGTCATAAGTTCAAAAGCTATGAACGATAAATCAAACATTTGAATTAAACTAAATAAATGCATTGCAATATTCGTTTTACGTCTTCTATTGTAAATGTAAGAATCGAAGGCAATCTAATAATTAATTTCATCTATCAAACAAAATTTCTGCAAAAGAACAGAGAGCGCAGTGTTTGAAAATAATTCAATCAGTTTCTAAAAGAAATAGTTTGCGGCATGAAATAAAAGTTTTCTAAGACGAATTTAAAAGAATCAATAATTTTCAAAAGAAACTGTCGAAATATTATGAGAATTTAATAAATCTTTTAGAAGGAGTTCTGGAGGAAGATTAAAAAGGATTATCAACAGCAATTATAGAATTATAGTGTAAAAATAATATTCTCGCTTTCTTTGTTAATAATCTTATTCATTTGCATAAGAATATTTTCAGAAGTCATTAAATCTATTACTAAGATTTCGCAGTAAAATTTTTTATTCAATTTTTCTCTGAAAAATGAAGAAGATGTTTAAAATACATTTCAATGAATTGCGCACATTTCTCTTGAACTTTAAGTTCTTTCAATAAAAAATTAAAGACAGAGCTTTTGAAAGAGTTGAGTTCATATAATAGAATTTATTGTTTTAAGTGGTGTGTTAAACTAATATAAGCTTAGAGTGGGTGTAATTGGGATGCACTTGGACTTTAGCTTCAAATACAGCATTATAATATTACCAAATGTTAATTTATGTAAGAGATTAAATTATCACTATTGTCAGCGATTATAAAAGTATTATCAAAAATTATAAAATAAATGTTAAAATGCTAAAAATGGCCATGTAAAATTCATACAATTTAAATTTTTTCATGTATTTAGAGCTTTTAGGCTTAAGGATAGGATTTATGTGCTTCAAATTCTGTCTGAGATTCTAAATCATTCATGTTTTTCAGTAAGAGAGACCCCTCATAAGTCATATAAGCTTAGCAAGTAATTTGAAGTCACATTCACAATGGTATAAATATCATTTATTGTAAGAATCAGAAAGTTGGGATTTATGATTTCAAAGCATATATATAGATCGTCAAATTTTTTCTTATGTTAAGATCTATTGAAATAAGTTTTAAGGAAACTGCTTCAAACGGCCGAAACCAAGAATTAAACAAACGATTGGTATTAATCTTTCATTTCTGTTCGCATGTAATATTTTAACAATCACTTTAGAGTGAATCAAAAATTCAGTTTTAATTACAGGAGATAATGAAATCGAAGTTTCAGACATATTGTCACGTAGAACTATAATACAGAACTCAAAGACACATACAAGAGGTACAGCTTTATTAACTGAGCTCAGAATAAAGTAACTGACAAATCTTCTGCTTTTATATAAGCAGAGAAATTTCCAGAATACTCTTCTGGAGACAGTAAGAGTATTCTGGAAATTTACCAGAATACTAAACTAAAGAAACGTACAGTATCTTCTGGATCATGAAATAAAGGAAAACATAAAATCATGGAATTAAGTATTTACAAATGCTATTAATCGCATTGTCTCTAGCGGGATTCAAACCCAAGTCTCTTGATAACGAGACCAGTGCCATGACCATTCGGTCATGGAGATTCGACTATCTTTCTTCAATGCGGCATTGCTCCCTCCTTAGAAGAACTCTCGATCTAGTCACAGGGCCAGTATAAGTTGTCGTGTCTTCACGATGAGTAGTCTCTTGAGAAATGTCTCTTACCGGAACCTCCATTATTTTATAAGAATGTTGGTCGTCTTGTTCTTCTGGGTCATGGTATGGTTTCATGCGTAAAACGTGGACAACTTCCTTTGGTTTCCGCCTTCTAGAATTACGATCGAAATCGGCTACTTCATAGGTGACGTCGGACAACCGCCTCAAGACTTGATAAGGGCCGAAGTACCTCTTGATTAGCTTCTCAGAAAGGCCCTTTTTACGAACTGGAATAAAAATCCACACCAAATCCAGTGGTTCGTATGCCACCATCCGATGTTTGGAGTCATAATGCCGACGATCTTTCTGCTGAGCCTCGAGAGTTCGTGCACGAGCTAATTGCCTCGAGTCTTCTGCCTTATTGATCAGATGACTAACGTAAAATTCTTGTTGGCTTAACTCGTTAGGGCAGAGAGGAAACATCGTATCCAAACGCGTTTCAGCTTCTCTCCCATGTAGGAGGTAGAAGGGCTTAAAACCTGTCGTATCCTGCTTGGCAGTGTTGTAGGCGAATGTGATGAACGGCAATATCTGGTCCCAGTTCTTCTGTTCGACATCAACATACATAGAAAGCATATATGCTAGTGTTTTGTTGAATCGCTCTGTAAGGCCATTTGTTTGCGGATGATAGGCTGTTGTCATTCGATGAGTGATATTGCACATTCGATTAATATCGGATACCAGCTTGGACTGGAAAACTTTTCCATGGTCTTTAATGATAACTCGTGGAGCACCAGGCTTCAGGATTATGACCTCTACTAGGAATTTGGTGATTTGCGTAGCTTCCGCCGTTGGTACAGCTCTGGTGACTGCGTACCGTGTCAAATAATCGATGCATACTACAATCCATTTGTTGCCGTCGTCATATTTTGGAAATCGTCCTAGCAGGTCGATTCCGATGTGATGAAAAGGAGCGCCAGCTGGTGGAATAGACACGAGATATCATGGTGGCGTCTGAGGAATAGATTTTCTCCTTTGACATTCACGGCAGTGCATCACATATCTTCGAACATTTCTGTACAAGCCTGGACAATGAAATCGCTTTCTTATTCTGTCATACGTCCTGGTGAATCCTAGATGTCTAGCCGCAGGGTCATCAAGGAGAGATTCAAGAATACTGAGCCTTAAATGCTTCGGGATCACTGGTAGAAATTTATTTCCGGACGGATCAAAATTCTTCTTTTAGAGGACTCCTTCGACTACTTCAAAGTTTCCCAGCCTGCTTGCTTCGGTACTTTGTTGGTCTCTTATTATTCTTGCCAATTCTGGATCTTTCATCTGTACTTCTTAGAGATTAGTGCACCAAAGGAGTCCCCAGACCATGAAGCATCGACTTTCAATGGATTTCTGGACAGACTATCAGCATCTTTGTAATTTTGTACTTTTTGTATCAGCATTTCTGAACTTTTGTACACCACTGATACGTCGTATTCTTGGAGTCGCAGCGCCTATCTAGCGAGTCTTCCAGAGGGATCCTTCAGTCCTGTCAGCCAACACAGAGAATTATTGTCGGTGACGATCTTGAAAGCCTTTCCAAAGAGATATGGCCGAAACTTAGTTATAGCCCATATGGCAGCAAGACATTCTCTTTCAGTTGTGGAATAGTTTTTCTCAGCCTTTGTTAGAGTCAGCGAGACATAAGCTATTACTTTTTCCTTTCCATCTTGTATTTGAACTAATACTACGCCGATTCCGTATCCACTTGCGTCAGTGTGAAGTTCCGTTGGTGCATTTTCATAATAAAAGCCTAAGACAGGATCGGAGGTAAGATCTTTCTTCAAGTTATTAAAAGCTTCCAATTGTTCAGGTCCCCAATAGAATTTTGTGTCCCCCTTCAGTAACAATTGTAGAGGTTCGGCTTTATGGCAAAAGTCCTTTATAAATCGGCGATAGTAAGAGCAAAGTCCTAGAAAGCATCTGATGCCATGGATATTCCTAGGCACGGGAAAGACAATCACGGTCTTTATTTTTTCTGGGTCCGGTCGTACGCTATCACTGGATACTAGGTGTTCCAAGATCTTCATCTCTTTTGCTCCAAAGCGACATTTTTTTGGATTAAGGACAAGGTCTGCGTTCTGTATACACTGAATGACGGTATTCAATCTCTGAAGATGTTCATCGAATGTTTCTGAGAACACCACAATGTCATCTAAATAGCAAAGGCATATTGTCTATTTTAAATGTCACAGAAGATTATCCATCATCCTTTCAAAAGTTGCAGGAGCGTTGCATAAGCCAAATGGCATCACTTTAAACTCGTATAATCCCTCAGGTGTTATAAAAGCTGTTTTCTCACGATCGGCTTCATCGACTTCTATTTGCCAGTAACCGGAGTAGAGATCCATAGACGAAAAATATTTTGCTCCCTTCAGGCAATCCAAGGTGTCGTCAATACGTGGCAATGGATACAAGTCTTTCTTGGTAATTTTGTTGAGTCGGCGATAATCAACACAAAAACGCCAATTTCCATCTTTTTTCCTGACCAAGATGACTGGAGATCATCATGGACTTTCTGATGGTTGAATGATGTCTCTTTTCAACATTTTGGTTACCTCCTCACTGATAATGCGGCGTTCGGATGGGGGCACTCTGTAAGCTCTCTGACTGATAGGTAAGTGGTCGCCTGCGTTTATTCGGTGTTTGAGTTGGTTTCCGTTCTTAAACGTCCTTTCTTGATCGAAAATTTCTGAAAATCTCTGGAGTAGATGAAACATCCTTTCTTTTTGGTCGATGCTCAAATCCGGAGCCATCATCGTGGTATAATCGATGACACCCAAATTTGCCATTGAAGTGGTTGTGGAATAAGGCGATCCCTCATCTATGGTATTTAAGCAGTCTTCGTGTAAAGGTTCGGCATATCCGATGCACATGCCTTTAGGGGTGATCTGAGGTTCTCCTTGTCCGTTGGCAACCCATAGTTCGGCTTTTCCATTAAGGAGCGTAACTATAGTAGACGGAATAGCAACTTCCTTGTTCAAGAGGAGCATCCTATATACCTCTATTATTACATCAATAGCTCGAAGATACTTAGAGCGCAAGACGGTGACCTTATTGATAGAACGAGCAGGTACTGTATAATCTTCCAACGTGAATAAACGGCTGGAGTCTGGAGTTTGAGATTCTCGAATGACGTCTTCAATTATGAGCTCCGAACGGCCACAATCTATAACAGCTTGAGTAGCACCCAAAAGGTCCCAAGCAAGGATGATATCGTGATTGCATTGCGGCAAAACAATAAATTCAAAAGCGTGAGGTCGGCCATTGATTTCGAGACGAAGCGTACATTTTTCCACTGGTCTTACGTAATTTCCATCGGCGACTTTTAAAAGAAAATTGTTAAGTGTGGGAAACATAACTTTCTTCAATAGGCAACGATACTTCTCCGAGATTACAGAAATGTGGCTCCAGAGTCCACAAGGACAGGTACTGGCTTATTGTCGACGATTACTTCTATCTTGTTTCAGGTCATCTTTGCGGCACAATGTTGCGGCATCGGAGGAGTTTTGTCACTAGCGGCCTCACCCCCAAGGAAAGTCGCACCTCTTAGTTTTACTCATTTCTGAGGCTAGGAGATTGACTGGATCTTCTATATGGCGACGGAGATCTGTAGCGGCGTGTCGGCGATCGTCCTCGTGATAGGCTGGGCGACGAACTTCGGACTGCTGTTCGGCTGTACTCGTCAACATAGTGTACCTCATTCGACGTCTGTCTTCCGAAATCACTCCTGTTAGCTCGATATGCCTCAAAAATAGCTTTGAGATTTGGGCAGTATCGAACTACATGGCCAGGGCGGCCACAATGGAAACAGACGGGTCTTCTATCAGGAGTGCGCCAGACATCTGTCTTCTTCTGTGGTTGCTGTGCTACGGGAGTAGGTCGTCTGGCAACGTCGGCCTAGGAAGGTCGGCGTCTTCGTTTGACCGTTGTCCACTCTGGTGCTGTCTGTGACAAAGGAGCCAAAGCATTTTCTACTTCCTCTCGAACAATGGCTTCAATGCCTTGGTCTTGGAGTTCAGGAACGACTACTGGAGATATGAGGCGCTGGACCTCCTCTCGCACTATTTGATGTATTAGTGATACCAAATATAGTTTTTCGTCAATTGCAGCCATTGGTACGACATTTGGGAGCCTTTCAAATTTCCTACTCCGGATTCTCTTTTGCTGCATTTCTTCGATTTTTCTACACCATTTTATAAAGTCCTCTGTGGTGGTTATTTCTTTCGTCAGAAGTGCCTGGTAAACATCTTCGGCGACTCCTTTCATAAGATGAGACACTTTCTCTTCTTTTGACATATCTGGTTTGACTTGATGGCATAATCCCAACACGCTTTGGATGTATGACTGCGTTCTTTCGCCAGATTTTTGAGCTCGATACTTTAGCTCATCCTCTGCCTTCTTTAAATAGTGCTGTGTTTCTCCAAATGCCACTTTTAACATTGATTTGAAAACGTCCCAGGAAGTCAATTTTTCTTCATTATTTTCGAACCATTGTTTTGCTGTACCATCCAAGAAGAAGAACACATTTAGGAGACAGGTCATGTCATCGCATCTGTTGAATTGTGATACTCTGTCGTATTCCTTAAGCCATTTGTTTGGGTCTTGCCCTACTTCTCCTTTAAATACTGATGGATTCCTGTACTGCAGCTGTGCTGGTGTCAGGACGACCGGTTTAGTCTCCGGTTCCACAGGCATTTTCCTTGTCTTTCTGGGTGGTGGGAAATAAAGTCCAAATTCTGGTTCAAGGCCTTTAAGGCGATCGCTTCTTCGTAAATTCGTTTCCACGCTGACTGGAATCGCTACCTGGCGCCTCCACCAAAGAATGTCACGTAGAACTATAATATAGAACTCAATGACACATACAAGAGGTAGAGCTAAACCAATTTATTAACTGAACTCAAAACTGAGAATCCAATAACTGTCAAATCTTCAGCTCTTATATAAGCAGAGAAAGTTCCAGAATACTCTTCTGGAGACAGTAAGAAAAGTCCAGAACACTTGTCTGGTAAACTAAAGAAATGTCCAGTATCTTCTGGAACATAAAATAAAGGAAAGCATAAAATCATGGAATTAAGTATTTACAAATACTATTAATCGCATTGTTTCTAGCGGGATTCGAACCCAGGTCTCTTGATCACGAGACCAGCGCCATGACCATTCTGCCATGCAGATTCGACTGTCTTTCTTCAATGCGGAAATATTACGTCTTAGCTTCAGTAGCTTGAAGTTTAAAGAAAAATAAGAATTGCTTTAATAGAAAGAATTCGGTATAGTAAAAAATATATATAATTAATATGTAAATTTAACTATACGTAAGTAAAATAAAACAAAATCCAGAGTAAAAACTGTTTCATTTAAATCCATCAACATTTTTCATCGCATTTTGAACAATAATATAATGCATGTAGGTCGAAGGCAATTTTTTTTATAATTTTTGAACAATATTCATGTTTTATTTGCATTTGTTGACGAAACTTGGATTGTTGGAGCATTGGATTTCAAACAAATCTCGTTTGATAAACAAACTGACGCCATGCTAACCACAGAAAGTAATTTTACTATGATCTTTTTGCCTCTGTCCTTGTACTCATTCTGTAACAATACGCGACACTTCTTTTATGAGAATTTTTCTTCTATGAAAGGTTGTGCTGGTCTTATGTACTTCGGGTCCAGAATGCTTTAGATCAGAAGCATGATATCACTTAGGAATCTACTTATAAATAGGCTGGTGTACGTTACATGTCTTGAGATCAAATATTTTCTCAATGGTATGCCACAGAATTCACATAAAATGTTTTGGTAGATAATCCGGTGACATCTCCGTTATATGAGCACAGTTTAGTTAAACGAAAATTAACTAAGTCAAACAAATAGAACAAGATTTTGACTAGAAAAATAAAATTTCCAAACACCCTATTCCTGGCACAATAGGTACACCATATTTCTCAAAGAACATGATGAATATACAATGATTATCGCACAAGTGTTAGTAATGTTTATAACCACATTACTTATTCCGCAAAGTTCGCATTCCTCAGCTCATGCCACTTCTTATGATAATCAGACGATTAAAATTGAATGCATGGATTGCTTAAAGTGATTCTTTACGATTAACAGATCAAACATTTCGTCGCTTTTCTATAAAAATTTCCTTTCTTTTAGAGATTATCAAATAATTATTTTATCTATGTTTCGACTGAGAGAAGATTTCAATTTAATCTTAATAAATAAGGATTTAATAACTGTTAGAAGCTGTAAAATATTAAAAAAAAGTGTTTTTGTATTTTAAATTTTAAGATCAAAACAGTTCTTCTCAATTTTATGGATTAATCATAAAATTGAAATATGGATTAATCTTTATGGATTAATCATAAATCATGAAAAAGATGAACATGAAGTAATGTAGTTACTTCATATTCATTTTTCCATGAAATATGAAGACTCAAAAGTCTCAGTAATGTTTTTAGTTACATTACATCTAGGGATTGAAATACCGGTATACCAGGATACCGAATACCGGTACTCACAAGTTTAAATACCGGCTTTTCGATATTGTCATCCAAGAAAGAGGGTCAAAATTATCCTTTTACAGCTCCGAGCAAATACTGCACATGCGCAGGATTCGTAGTCTGATATTCGTGTCTGTGAAAACAAGGTTGCAGTTGTAAAGAAAGTGCGTAATTTTTCGATATTTTTTTAAATTGGTGAGTTTGTTATTCTCATTGTATTTGCATATCATACTTTAGGGTTCAAAATATTTTTCAGATTTATTATATATATATACTCATAAATAATAACCCATAATAATGAATAAGAATAACTTTAAAGAACATAAAAAATCAGTTTATAATACTTCGGTTTGGTTTTATTATTTATATGATGAAAAGAATATGGTGGCACAATGTAAAAAAATGTTCAAGAGTTATTAAAGTGGACGGAGGAAGTACAAGCGGACTCCATACACATTTAAAAACGAAACATGATACAAATTTGTTAAAGAGGAAAGAATCTAATTGCGATGAAGATACAAATTTAAGCATTGTTTCTAAGGCCAAGACATTAGGAATTTTAGATTATTTTGAAAAAAGAAAAGATAATTTGGATGAAACTATAAGTAAAATGACAGCATTAAACGGTTTGTCATTTCGAGTGTTTTGCCCTTCTACTGAATTAAGAAAATCACCATCCGCCAGAGGTTTTAAAAATCTTCCAGCATCGATAAACACTATAAGAAGAACTGTTATAAACTACAGTAAAGATGTTCGCAATTCTTTGAAACTCGAGCTATTACAATTAAAAGTAAATGGTGAAAAATTTAGTCTTACATTTTATGAATGAACAAGAGTAAGAAATAGACGCTATTTAAATATAAATATTCATTCAGAAAAAAAATAGGAATATAGGACTCAATATGTCTCCTCAAATATGTCAGCCGAAAAATGTGTGGAAGTGCTTAAGTCTGAATTAGCGAAACACAGATTATCCCTTAAAGAAGATATTGTATCCATAACAACTGATGGAACAACAGTTACGAAAAAAGTTGTAAATTTGATTGCTGCAAATCAGCAGTTGTGCTATGCTCATGGAATTCAATAAGGAGTAATGGATGTATTATACAAAAAAAAAGAAAGAATATAATATATACCGTGGATATAGAAACTTCGGATTCCGACTTTGAAGAGAGTGAGAGTGATATTGACATTGAAGATAATGACAATGTAACTGTTGAAGACGATATTGCTAATGAGGAGGAAATATTAACCCATCAAGAATTGCTTCCTATAATTTATAAAGTTTGAAAAAATATTAAGATATTTAAATGTTCCCTTACAAAAAAAGGCCATATTACAAAAATATATACTAACTGAAAATAAAACAGAATATATGTTAATATTAAATTCTAAAACACGTTGGAATAGTTTACTCCTAATGATGGAACGATTTTTGAAACTGAGAAATCCAATCCAAAAAGCAATAATCGACTTAAACCTGCAAATTTATTTTTCCGATAGTGAATTCGTTTTAATATCCAGAAATGTATCAGCTCTACTTCCAATAAAACTGGCTGTTGAGTCATTATATCAGAAAGATTCCAATTTATTAACAGCTAATGCAACAATAAATTTCATGTTGCAGTCACTGAAAGAACAGCATACATCACTAGCTGAAGAATTATATATTACATTGAAAACTGGCACAGAAGAAAAGCGTACCGAAATGGAAAATGTCTTATTGTATTTACATAATTATAATGATTTTAAAAATGAAAAAGAAAAAAAAGAGACTAACCAATTCAAATCTGATCAAGTTTATAGAAAATTTTCTTAAGAACCTTTACCCACAAACCTATCCACATTCAGAAGAATTCGGTACAGTTATCGAGGATTATGATGACACTAATGTCTATAATGAAAAGGAATTGTCTCTCAAAAAAAATTAGAATTAGCGATAAATAAAAAAAAATTCAACAAACCAAAATACAATACAAAAATCAGCTATATCCAAAATCATCCGACGAGAAATCGATTTATTTGAAGATGAGGGATTTAGAGGTAAATACTTAGTTTTGTTTGGTTTCGTTATATTAACGTGCCGTTTGAAGCAACACTAGGGCTATTTTGGGACGGACCTCGTAATTTTGAGTCACGGTCAGATGACGAGGACGGCACCCGAGCTGGCACCACCATCTCCACACCACACCACACCAGCGGGAGGGCGTTTGATCATGACGGATTTAACGTGCAACAGACCACCTTACACTACGGTTCTTCTGTGGAATCGGGTCACCAACCTGAAACCCTCCGGTTCCGAAGCCGAGACCTTACCTCCAGGCCACCACGGCCCTGGTAAATACTTGGAAAAAGTATATCGCGCATTGCTAACAATACCACCAACTAGCGTAGATGCCGAAAGATCGTTTTCGACAGCTGGTAATTTTTGCACAAAATTACGTTCCAGGCTTAACGACAGTACAATTGATGCATTATTTTTTTAAGATCACATTTTAAAAATTTGCAATGGTACCACAGACTCATTAGTTATATTTACACTTTTTTGTGATTTAAATAAATAAAATGTTCCTTTACTTTTTTGTTATTCTTTATATATTGTTATAATTTATAAGTTACAAATTATTTTTACTGATATTTATACTCTCTAAGAAAACTGGCAAATAAAACAAAGAAACACCTGTGTCTTCTTTCTTTTTCTAAAATTTCTAACACCGGTATTAAAACCGGTATCCCGGTATTAAGATGTAAAAAATACCGAATACCGGTATTGAACTTTTGGTCCGGTATTGCAATCCCTAATTACATCTTTCTACAAACATTCACATTTCTCAGTTCTTGCCATTTCTTAAGATGAAACAAGCTTATTATTAAAACTGAATGCATAAATTGTATTCAGTATTGAACTATCATTAACAAATCTCACATTTCGCTACTATTTTATAATAATTTTCTTTCTTTTAGAGATTCTCAAATAAACATCGCATCTACCTTCCGATTGAGGAAAAATTTCAATTTAAACTTAATAAATTACGTTTTAATAACTGTTATAAGTTGCTTAATATAAAGATTGTGCTATTTTTTAATTCTAAATGTCGTGCACAAATTGTATTTCTTGTTTTATTGAGTAATTACTTCATATTATATGAAAAAAGTAAATGATATCCTTCATAGTAAATTATTAAATATTTTTTTCTTCACTAAGATGTTTCTTAAAATATTTATTATTATTTAATTTAATTATAGCTTCGTAATACCACAATTTTCTCTTTGCTTTTGAAATTCCATGTTAATTTTGATTTTTCGACTGCTTAGAATGAGTGTATCCCTCATTAAGGAATAATGCGGAATAGAAAAATATGCTCTTGAAATCTCAAAATAAATGGGATACTCAAAGCAATGTATTTATTAAAGCTAAATATATTCTTTTGAAGAACGTCTCTTTGAAGACTTTCTGAGTGTTACTTCTTACAATGACCAATAAAACATGAGAAAATGTTTTCAAGAAATTTCCGAGTGAGAGAGATTCTGTTGACATTTAAAATATCGACGTCAATAGCGAACAAATTCACAATTCTGAGATTTAAATTCATTTTCGCAGTAAATACCGAAGCATTAATGCTAATGTTGCATTAGGTAAGGAAATATTTATGATGAAATGTTGCGAAATATTCAAGTTAATGCAACTGCAACGAAAAGGTCTTTGAAGTAAGACTTATGGTGAAACATACTTTTAAGAATTATGACAAGTGGCTTTTAAGGTTTCAGAAGTAATCCTTTAATACATACTTTTGTAAGCCTCTATATTATAAATTCAGTATTTGATGACACAAATACTTTATTTTCTATGTGACCTGGATAATTAATTATGCTATTAAATTGATGAGTTTATCATGGAAATGCGTAAATGAAATTTCGTATTAGTATAAATATCCTATCAATCTCATTTAATTATAAATGCTACTTATGATTTAAAACTAGATTTTTTTTTTTTTTTTTTTTTTTTTTTTTTTTACAATTATAACTTAGTTTACCTATCTTTTTTTTTATTGAAATGAATCGTTGTAAATATACGTTATAAAATATTTTAGTTTGAAATTTCATTAAGTAAAATATGAAAATGAAGATCTCATTTGGAGGCAGAAAGTCATGAATTACCTATTCATTTCATAAATGTATTCATACAATTATCTGCAAGACATGTCCTTTTAATATAAAACCATTATATAAAAAACATTCGATTTCTTTGCAAAGCCTTTCCTTATTAACATAAAAAATAATTACAAATTCGAAGATCAAGATAACGTTTTTTCTATTTTTTTTCAGGACCATGAGCTTTTGATATAAAAAATGAATAAATTTTCAAAATCAAGAAAACATGTCTCTGTTTCTTGCATTGTCATGACTTTTTAATATAATAAAATTAATTACAAATTCGGAGATCAAGATAATTTCTTTTTATTTCTTGACTTTTTAATATAAAAAAAATTAATAAATATTCGAAGATTAAGAGAAATTGTCTGTATTTCTTTACAAGAACTTTTTAATATAAAAAAAATTAATTACAAATTCGAAGATCAAGAGAACTTTTATTTGTCAGAACCATGACCTTTTGATATAAAAAAACCATGATCTTTTGATATAAATGAAATTCGAAAATCAACAAAACATTTCTCTGTTTCTTTACATTTCTATAACTTCTTAATTAAAAAAATTAATTGAATAAGGGCTAGTAAATGTGAAATGATTTTTAATATTTTTAATTTAATTAAAGAAAAAATAATCGAAATCAGATATTTATTCGTAACTCTTAGACAGCATACCAGCACTTTAGTGCCAAGCATCGTCTATTATTCTTTTAATATATCTGTGATCAATGCAGAATTAAGAACTTTAGAATGTTGTATCTTTGAATAATTCTCATATTACATTCCTTTTAATCAATATAGCTTTATTAATCTTTTGAGTGTACTGTATTTTTACATTCACTGGATTTCAGCAGAAGACATCGACAGATATAAATTATGATAATGTTAGTTTTTGAAAAATCTATGAACGAAATGCATTAATGGATATTTAATGATCTTTTAAGGCTGCAAGGAGATATGTAAAACAGTTCTAGATATTAATAATGCCATCCAAATAGTATATCTTTAAGCACTGCAATTCTCTAACTTTTTGAGAAGCTGTGAAAGATATGTCTTCACTTTTATTTAAGGGAAGCACTGTATGATGACAAGTATGATTTTAAAAGCCTTTAAATTGTATTTTATTTTGAATGTCGACTATAACAGGCTCTATTATGTAGAGATGCTTGCTAAATTTTTGAAAGTGTAGCTTATTTATTTAAAGGCAAACCGATTTTGACGTCCTTAATTTGACAAATTTGATGCCATTTTTGCTTCTAAAAATTGTTAAACAATTCTGTTTAATGATAAAAAAAAATTAACAACATTGTTTTTGTTGCGTAGCCTTCTTAAAGTGTATAAGTATAAAGATTTACCTAAAATCATTTATGCCTTCCTTTGCATCACAGATGCAAAAGATGGAGCAGTAATTCACTTTTTCTATCGAAATATTTTATGTATCATATATGCGTAATAAAATATTACTCTCAGGCATAAGCACAATATGTCATAAAGTATCATATTTAGTGAATTATATTTAATAAAATACTCAGATGTGTTTGTAATGTGAAATGGAACCATAAACATTTCCAACATCCAAACAAATATTTGAGTAAAATTTTGTTAGCAATTTACCTAATTGTTTACATTACTATATCAGTTCATATCAAATTTTATATTCTTTCTTATTAAATATTTATGTTTTAAAAAACTTCAATAAATCTTATTTGAAACGCCACTGATTGCATTATTTTAGAATTCATTAAATGAATCACTGTGAGGCTCTATTAAAAAAATAACATTCTGTCTGTAAAAATAACATTTTTTGACATCACATGAAAAAATGCAGAAAGATAAATTAAATTGCGAAAAGTAGTAACTCAGCTTTTATTACCGAATCTGAAAAGGCAAGACCCTTTTTTTTATTGTGGAATAAAACAGTTACAAAATGTATACTCTAATGGAATAACATTTCTAATATTTTCCAAAATAAAAATATTCTTAAAGCTTAAAAATTTAATCCCAAATTTTAGTTAACAAAAAATCAACTTTAAATCTCAATCTGATATATTAAACTTACCAGCTAATGGCTTTGAACCTAGAAAATCAACGTTTCTCACATGGCCAGTTAGTTTTCTGTTAAATGCTCACGGTTCAAACAGCCATGAAATGTGTTTGTTTTTGCTGTATAAATAATATCTATATTTTTTCAATGTGCATCTACAATAACAAGCCCAAAAGATACAAAAAAAAAAAACATTTACATTTTTTGGATTAAACCAAAAATTCCCAAAGGAATATAAAAGAAGACACATTTACTTGTGACCAATCTTCTCTTCACTAACAAATCTCATTCATTGCTAAGAAAGGAAAATCATTATGGAGTAAAGAATCGATTTTCGAAGATTTTTCTGAACAAATCTATGAAATGATTGAGATTTGCCTAAAGGGAGGGAATTGAAATTTCGTTCATGTAAGAATGCCGAGATATGCACTTGGGATGAAATATATCGCAAATGGCAAATAACCGCTATTGAGAGAGAAATTTCACAAAATTCGATTTTTCCATTCATTTTCGTAGTTGATGAAGAGCTTTTGAATAAGATTGATACATTCCCTCAATGGCATTTGTTTACAAATCCTGTCGAGTTTCAGGCTCCTTATATTATCCTATATACTACCTAGTAGTAACTGTATGCTTAAATCTATATTTAATGCAAAAATTATTATTCATAGTTTATTTTAAAAATCATGGAAATGACGATAATTACGACAACTGTCCAGTAATTTCTACTATATCTAGAAGGCAAAACTTCGCTCAGCATCTTTTTTTTTTCTTTTTTTTTTTTGTGTGTGTGTGTGTAAAATTAAGTTTGAACTTTGGAGAAATTATTTAGATATGAATCACATAGTGATTACATGTGAATATTTTTCAATCTTACCTATTTCAATCAAGTCATTTAAGTAAAAAAAAAAAAAAATCAAGAATGCATTCATGCATTCAGTTTAACCAAATAATCTACTGTTATTCCAAACAATCTACTTTATTGCACTATTCATTTTACAGTTTATCTACCATCACTCATATTTTTGCACTTATACTCAGTTTTTACCATGTTGAAATCTGGCCCGAGGTGATGCTGTATAATATTGTCAACATAAGAGCAGATAGGAAAAGGCTCATAAAAAAAATATGAGTTCTTTTTTTAAATAGCATTTTTTTTCAGGAAATGACCCCATAGATAAACTTAAAAAGCAAAAATATTAAATATAAATACATAAGTAATAAAATAAAACAAAAAGCGCAACTCGAAAAGAGGATTTGCACAAACACGTCATCCATGCTGTTCTTACTGCATTACATGACACTACATTACTCGTACTTCGAAGCAGAAGTTGAATAGACTTATTATAATAATTAGATAATTTTTTTGTATAAAATTGGTGGGTTGTTTGGAAAAGAGTTAAAAAGCAAATCTTTATCTAAATATCAAATTTGATCCAAATCATTAGAGCCGTTTCCGAGATACACGAAATAAATTTATATAAATACAAGAATTGCTTAAGCTATAAGATGTTTTCAGATATTTATCAATGATTACATATTCAGAGATATGGAAATGAGAAATGGAAACTTGTATTATGATAATGGAACTGCAGTAGATGGATGAACTTGGATAATGGATAATGGATTCCTTTGCAATAAAAAATCAAAGCAGTAGAAAAGTAATACTACTTCTACCAATATAATATGGTCATTCGATTCGATGAGTTATTGGAATAAGTCCGCTTGCTTTTTTATAGCGAGATGTTACGATCTTTTTTCTTTCCAAATATGAGAAATAAGAAAAGTTTTTAAGAAAGTTTAAAACTAAAAATGCAACGAATAAAAGGCTATAATCTCAAATGTATTATTTATTTTTATTTTAATATATGAGTCGGTAATATTTATTAAAATATTTCACTAAGAACTTTGCTATGAAGCATATCTCACTATAGTAAATGCAGACTCGAACAGTACCTCATTTTTTCTATCAACTTATTTTGTGCGTCCAATCCAATTAATTGTCGAGATAAGTCCGATTAAATTTTTGTAATGAGATTTCAAAACACTTTGCCATTTCGAACATTAAAAAGGAAATAATTTTACGAATCAAATATCGTTCCGAGATAACTGAGCTCTGCAGCACAACTCATTACAGTTTATGCAAATTAAATAGAATATTCTGTAGTATTTGAAATGCAAAATGGCAATTACACTCTCCGATTTATATTTACTTATTATTTTCACTCATGAAGTAGTGATATTATATTTTGTGTTAAAAGAATTCTACTAAACGAAAGGCTTGACTAAAATTAAATTTATTCAAATGTTAAACCTTAATAGTCATTTTAAAGTCAAAGTACAAAAAATGATTCGATTAATTCAAAGTTAATTGCTTTATGATTATATAAAAAAATATTTTACATTAGTTTCACGCTTGTTTAATTCGAATGAATTTAATTTTAAAAAAGAACAAAAGTAATTTTTTTCCTTTAAATTTTATTTTCCTCTGAATTTAAATGATAAATTCTGAAAAAATAATTTATAAGAGGAAAATGTGATTTTTTTTTTCTGAAAGTCCTTCTGGTGCTATGAAAATGCTTTTCAGATAATAACTGAAAAATTATGAATAAAACTCAAAATTGATGAAAAATAATTAAAAATTAGACAAATAATTAAAAATTTATATGTGATTTTAATTAGATGTATATTAATATGAAAAATATAATTTAAAAAAATCAGATTATAGTTTGCTGGGTCTTAGATTTCTATAACAACTAATGCTTTTTAATTAATTATAAATTTTCATATTCTTTATAGGCTAATTTTAAGGCTCTTACTTTAGCCTCTTACACCCTCTCAAGAATACCAGTTAAATGCTTATATATATCTTTATGCTCATGTTAATTGTTAAGCATAAAGGTTCAGTGTAAAATAATAGGCATTCATTAAATTCAGAAATAATGTTTTCAATACGATTAAAATAAAATCTAAAGCCATATGGAAACATTCCCTTTGCAATGTATTGCCATTCGATTGCAATAGGAAATATTGTCATTTAGATACTTTAGTATGGAACTCAATGATACACACTAGAAGTAGAACTAAACCAGTTTATTAACAACTCAGAACTGAGAACACAGTGACTGACAAATCCTCTGCTTTTATACTAGCTGGGAAAGTTCCAGAATACTTTTCTGGAGACAGTAAGAAAAGTCCAGAACACTTGTCTGGTAAACTAAAGAAATGTCCAGAATCTTCTGGAACATGAAATAAAGGAAAGCATAAAATCAATGAATTAAATATTTACACAATCCGTACATCGCATTGTCGCTGGTGAGATTCGAACCTACGAAATCTTGAGCATAAATCAAGTGATATGACCATTCGGCCATGAAGAGTCGACTTCTGACTTTTCAATGCGACAATATTATTAACCCAATATTTAACGGATAACCGTTATTGAGAATATATTGAATTAGGATATAAGTATTTAAAAAATAAATGAGATTTTGTTAACTGATTTAAATTTCAAATTTTATGTAAAATGATATAAAATAGAAAATAGAAATAGAAATCGATAAAAAAATGATACTGTTTACATTATATGTATTTAAAATATCCAGAAAGTCCTCTTTACCAGTTACTAGTTCAAGCGCAACTTTACTTAATAATTTTATTTTATTTTAAATACATGGATGGAAATAAGTTTAAACAATACCTTTAATAAAATAAATGTGCAGTAACAAGTCATTACATTCTTTATGCCACTATCGAGGAACGTTTCCGACTGTAAAGAGTTTATAGCAATGCCATCTAGCAACTTTTTGCAAATGTAAAAGCTACATATTTGGTAAAAATTTATGAAAATCAGAGAGATAGAAATGTATGAACTGCCTCAAATTCAAATTTTCTGATGTATCGTTTCAGCTGCCATGTGAGAATGCTACGGGGTTTTCCATTAATTTAAACAGCATTGCAATTTTCGATGAAAACTCTGCATCTTTATTTTATTTAAACAGAATCTTGATAGTTATAAATATTCAAGGCGCATGTGCACTCTTGTTATGTGCTGCTTTGGAAATTTCTATTAGAATTTCTTCCTAAATAGCTATTACACTTTTTTCTGGGCAGCTGTGATTTTTCATTATTAAAAAATTGTCAAAATCCATCAAAAACAGTAACAATTATTAACAGATTAAATGAAAAATCGTTTTATTTTCATTTCTTGAACAATTCATTTTGAATTAATTTGATTAAATATTTCATATTCAATATACATATTTTAGATGTATTATTCTATTGTCCATATTCATATATCTTAACTACGATGAATTGCATCATTTGTTTTCTTTTTAGTTTCCTTTTAGCACATTTCAGATGACTATTTCAAGTATTCCTGACAAGTAGAAAAATTCCATTTTTCATCCAAAAAGAAAAAAAAAAAAATTAAAAAATGCAGATCTCTCTTTTTTTTAATCAATGTAAGACATATACAGTGATGAAAAGAATATTTTAATATTTTGTTTGGAAATAAATCTCTTTAAATGCTGCAGAAGATGAATTACAGTAACAAAAGCTAGACTACTTGCTTGCCATAATACTCCGCCAGATAAAATGGCATTAAATTAAATGATGTAATACAAGAAAAGATACTACAAACATGAAGAAAAATATTTTTGTCTAAATAAATTACGTTTTATTTTATTTACAGAACAATTTCTTTATGAACAACTACCATAACATAATTTTGTTAATTTGTATTCCATCACATTTTCTTTTATCTTTATGATGTTGTGAAGTTTTATTGAAATTTTAATAAAATGGAAGAACTAAAATATAATTCAGGAGTTGATGCAGATGATAGTAAAGTAGTTTCAAGTAATATAGTTAGTTTAGTATACCCTAATATTGATTGGTTATCACCTGGCTGTAATAATTTTCATAAAAAGTTAAACATTCTTAAATGTCTCCATTTTTCTACATATATCATAAATATATATCTTCTTTCTTTTTACGTGATTCAAATTTATGTATTCTTTGGGAATATATATATA
>JAPMOR010028118.1:206828-222546 GCA_026543865.1 Argiope aurantia
TCCTCCAGCTTTCCGATCATTCTTCCACGTGTGAAATCGTCCAGGTGATTTCCGCTAGCCATATTTCACGAATTAACTCACGTGCACTTGCAGCGAATGTCTTTAATTGCGTCTCCGTCCTTCCTTTTATTGTAGTGTTGAGCTGCGCGCGCCTTCCGCACGCGTATGCTCACGTCGCCTGTGACGTTTTATTCCTGATATTTGCATACGCATGACCTTTCTCTTAAATTATGTGTTCATTGTACTGATCACAAGAACTCCTCTTCTGCAATTTCATGGCTATCTGCTTAAAATTTGCATTGATGCTTAAGTTTTGCACACCAGTGTATATATATATATATATATTATGATATTCATTTCAATCAGTTCCAAATATAAAATTTAATTTGTGCTGCTGATTCTATATTTCCAGTTAAAAAAATACTGTAAGAAATAATATTTCCCAGTTATATCTAGAAATATATTTTTTTATATATATTAACTGCATACATTTTTTTTATATATTGCAGAACTTTCTGTTAAGTCTCATATGTAAAATTATCAATTTGATATATGTCATATATTTTATTTAATTAATTAAATATGCTTTATTCACTACTTTTATTTATTATTATTTTTTCCAGTTTATTTATTTTCAATTGCAGTCTGTAACTTAAATTCAATTGTGGGCATTTTCTTTTAACAAATATGTAAATAAATTGTAAATTTTTTATAGAAGAAAAGCGAGTGCTGTGGATACTAAAGATGTAAGTACTTTTTCTGCTAAAGAAAGTTTTTCCCAACCATTGCTGAAAATTTGTTAGATATCAAAATATCGTGTTTACATAAAAATAGTTGTTTCCAATAAACCGAATGCCACTATACTTCTTTTAGATATTGTTATATGTCTTTTTGAATTTTCAAGTAGATAAGATTCTGCAATCAAATTCTGTATCAGAGAAAGTAAAAAAATGCTGTATTGTAAGATACGGTACGAAATTGTACAAATTTGAGTAATTTTGAACAATATATAATGATCAAAAGGGAAAATTTATTTCTGTATATAAGAAGGAAATATCTTCCTCTTTCCATTGTCATACTTTCATGGTTTTGAAAAGACTTCATCTTTTGTACTTTATTTTTTAAAATAATTAAAAGCAAATTATTGTTAAAAATATCAAATTAAGAAATTAAATTGAAATCTCGATGAAATTCAATAAAAATAATATTGTACATTGCTATTTATTTTAAATATATCTCTATTTTTTCCCATTTATAAATATTTTTATATACGTTATGTAAAATAGTGAAGAGAAAAAAATGCTAGAAAGAATCTAGCAGTCCAGTATACCATATTTGCATAATTGGGATGACATTCCAGATTGTATTTAATTTAAAACCACTTGAAGGTAATTGTTTGCTAATACCATAATTATTATTTGAAATTTATTTGATTATTCAAATATTAAATAAAAAATATAACATTGCTAATCTATAATCCCTGGAGGAGTAATTATAAAGTTTTCTACTTCAATGAAATATTTAATTGGCCTTTAATTTGCGTGCTCAAGTAATTAAATACATAAATATATTAAAAATTTTTCTTTATGTGTATCTCACTTGAATAAAAATCTTCCAAATTCTTCAGAATGAACTTCTTTTGTCAAATAAATTATGTTATTTAATAAGAATCTGCAATGAAAAGATATATTCTTTACTTCCCCTTGTTTTGTTATTAAAAAAAGTAATATTATCTCTGAACTGTTTATTTTATTATTTCATGTAATAATAAAGTATCATTTTATTGATTCAATTCCATTAAATGCACAAAATAATAATTTCAATATTTTAATAGATGATGAGCTATTGTTTTATGAAGTAAGGTTTTATTCTTAAAAGTGCTCTTCAAGATATTTTAACCTTGAAAAATAATATAATAGTGATTACATGAGATCCGACAATCGTTTTTTTCCCCCTCAAATTTCAAAGTTTCGTAAGATATAAGTTTAAAATGGAATAAGTTCTAAAAGCATAAAAGGGAAACAATTTTTGTCTTTCTAATTTTCATTCGATAATTATATTGATATAAATGAATATTTAAATCTTGTTAATTTCGCAACTTCCTGAAAATCAAAAATTTTATTTCAATGACGTGAACATTTTGTTTGAAAAGATAATCTTATAAGATTAAGACCAGCAAATGCTAAGAATCTTTTACCAAATATTTGCAAAACGATGAAATATTTTAAATATTTCGTTCATCTTATAAATATTTTTCGGAATTATATATTTCATATAATATTGGTTTCAACTCAAGATATATTATGAAAGAAGTATATGATTTGAAATATATTTTACTTATTGTTCGTATGTTCCTATTAGAGGAAACGTTTCGTGGAACAGAATATTAATATAATACAAAACAGAGCATAAATATAATTTAAAGAAACAGTTTAGAATAATCATGAATAACTAATTTTAAACTAGATTATTATATAGATAATATTGTAACATTTAGAATAACTAATTATTATTAATCATAATAATAATGATTCTGATTTATATTTAATTTATATATCATGTAAGCTATATTGAATAGTAATAGAATATGTGTTAATTTTTTTAGAGATAGTCATTCATTCATAAAGTTTGTTTCTGTTTCTGTCGAAGCACATTTTGTGCATATATGTTGGGGATCTCCAGGCTAGAAAGTGCTACCAAACTTTGCACATAGATACTTTGGATTGTAAAAGTGCGTACCCCGATAAATTTTTTAAAATTTTAAATAACCATATAATAAATGACATTTTGGCGGATTTTTTCATTATAATTTGCCAAAGTATTGCAATACAAAAATGATTTTTACCTTATTAATTACATTCAAAAATCCCTCTTTTTAATAATTTTTTATATTTTTTTTCTATTTTTCATCATTTTTTAAAAATAAGTTTTAAACATATTTATACAATAAATTTCTTATAAAATAAAATTTAACCTGCATAATGACATTACACACAAAGGAGAAAAATGTTTCTTTTTATCAACTTGTTTCCATCATATGTAAAATTGTTCAAAGATTAAGTTAACTCTGACTCTAAATTATATCTAGAAAATAGTGCAATTTTTTATGTGTGCTTGTATGAAACAAAATTAATATATCTATATAATTGGTGCAATGATGATGTAAGGCAAATATGGCTAAAAATTACAGGATATCCACTATATTTGAGGCAAATATTTAATTTACTATGAAATTTGAATTTTTACACAGCCCCTCGACTATGTGAGATTTATTTAATCATTTTTTTTCTTAATGCGTAAATTGTATTTTATATAGATACATTTTTATTGAATATCAGATGCATTTTTATTGAATCA
This sequence comes from Argiope aurantia, assembly GCA_026543865.1. Classification (NCBI taxonomy): domain Eukaryota; kingdom Metazoa; phylum Arthropoda; class Arachnida; order Araneae; family Araneidae; genus Argiope; species Argiope aurantia. Next base: position 210,186 of record JAPMOR010028118.1, read on the forward strand.
ATCTTTGAAATATTGCATACATTGTTCAAAAGTATTATATACAACACATAAGTTATTACTGCTGAACGTTTTTACATTCTATATTTATATTTTAATTAAAAAAATCTTTTCAAAGCTTTAACGTTTTTTTAAATTACCAATGCTTTTTTTTAATAGTATGTTTCCTTTTATTTTGAAATAAAAGTTTTTTTAATTAAAAACTAATCATTAGGAGACAGAAAACTATCAAAATGTATAATATAAATAATATAGTGGTGTAAAGCTCTTGAAATAAGAAATACGGCTATCAAAATGTGGAAAATCAAATTATTTTGCTCCGGATATTAATATCAAGCTACATGAAAAATTTAAATGAAAACTTTATCAACCAAGCAAAACAGCCTATCGTCATTGATAGTAATTATAATAATAATACATAAAGATAATAAATAATAATAAATAAAGGCAATAATTAAAACTGATAGTTAAATTAATTTTTTATTACATTTTAAATCAAAATTTAGTAGATTCTTTTTACAAAAGATTGGTGGGTCCTGGAGTCAAGTGTTGGCTCCTCGTGCCCAGAATCGGTTTTCGAAACAAGAAATATATTATAAATATCATTACAATTATTACTTTAAGTAATTAAATGTGGTAGCTTTTGTTAACTATAAATTCTTAATCAAGACTCCCAGCGACGTTGATGCATTTGCTTTCAAATGGATACATTCAGTAATTACTGTTTGGTGCACCTGCTCAGTCACCGTCATCTCCTAAAGAGTAATTACTTTCTAGTATTTTATGTATGAAAATGATTTTATTACATCCTTGGGATTCGTGAGTAATTAAGTATATAAATAACTTTACTCTACAGATCTGTGTCACGCAAGTCATGAAAATGTATTGTTCTAAGCCATGTGCGCGGTCGGACCACCTAAAGATATTGTTAAAAATTTAAAGGAAAATGAATCTGTAATTCTAGACAATTTCAATTACTGAAATCATAATTCAATTTGCATTCCAAAAGTCTGATTCCAATGTTTACTCAACCAATTTATCGACAACATAATATTAGACCACATCTGTTTAGTGTGTAAAAAAGATGGAAAACTCATTGATTTTGATAACTTTACATTATATCTTTTTTTACATAAAAATAAAACAGAATTGAGAAATTAGGCAACAAAAAAAATAATAATCCAAGTTCTAAATTGTGAGATTAAATTTAGCTTTAAAAGCAGTTCAATGATTCAAATCAAACTGTAGAAATATCGGTCTTATTGATTTATCATTAAAAAAATAGTTCTTTTATAATATTCCTATTTAATATTCAAAAAGAGTCTGCTTGTAGCGTGATAATATTTCTGGTATATTTAATTCTGTATTCACTAAATTTTACCAATAGTCTCAAACACAATTGCATAGCAGCAGTAACAAGCACGCAAACAACGCCTTTAGGATAATGCAGCTCATTCTACAGTGTTTAAATCCATAACTAAAATGGAGAAGAATTTATTAAAATTAGAGCAAACGATTGTACGAAAAAAAAATTGGAAGATTTATTATTTATTTATTTGAATTTATAAATGATGTCAAAATGGTGTGGTCGACAAAATTATATGTACTAAGTAGTTAGAAAACTATTACCATCTAGTGGAAGGGCCGATGAATTTGTGTGAATGTTTTTCCTCTCATAATGGCAAACTGTGTCTGACTAGAAAACAGGAGTCGCTTTTAACTATCAGACCGGAGAATTTCCGGTTTCCTTCTTTTTATTTCTTTTTTCCTTCCCCAGATGTCAAGCTAAGAACTTAATGGGAGGGAGTGTTTGCTGTCCGTAGAGTTTCTGAGGTTGATTGATTAGATTTGGTCTTTCAATTCATGATACGTTAAGCATCGTAAAGTTCGCGAGTTATTTTGAACCATTAGTATTTAGATATAGAGATTAAACACGCATTTCAGAATGGGTCTTATACATTTGATACCTAACGCATGGAAACATTACCTTTTTACATACAAGTAAGAATTGTAATTATCTTAAACAAAGGGATTATAAAAAGAAATATTAAAAGATAATTTTCTTTTATATAGATCACTGTCAGTTACGGATATTTGACATGAAATTGCTTTCGGAACATATATTTGAATATAAAGCACTAAATATACAACGTTTATTTAACATACTAGTACATTTATATCTTAATAAAATCATTTTTTAAATTTACATTGATTAATGTATATAAATGGGCAATCTGCAAAATGCATACGAAAATATTAACATTTATTATAGAAAATCATATGTTTCTTAGCAATAATTTGCATATAAAAAGTTTTTGTATTTTTATTTCGTTGAAGTTTATACAATTCCACATACTTTAATGCATTCAAATACATTTTAGCTCAAATGTTCCACGGCAATTGGAAGAATTAATTATCCTATAAAAAAATTTCTATGCCCTTCAAAAGAGGATTAAATGTGATAAAAATAATTTGCAATTTTCCACCATAGCTTTTTAACATAACATCACACATTAATTATTTTTACATCGTTTGGAAATAAAAAATATATATATTATTTCACTAACGTCATTTCATAGCCTTATAAAATTTCTTTCATTTTTAACCAAATATTCAAAGTTAATTTGAGCAGAATTTGCATCAATTCCTTTTTTTAAATATTATTTTACTTTTTAATTTCATCGATTATTCGCATCCTTTTAATAATTTTAAAGTCAGTTTACTATATTCAGACATTTTAATTTTTGCATTTATTATCTATCTATACTTATAATAAAGCTCAATGTGTGTGTGTGTGTGTGTGTGTGTGTGTGTGTGTGTGTTGGCGCTCTACAGACCAGACCATTCAACCTACAACTACCAAATTTGGCACGTGTATACCTTGGAGGCCGGGAATGTGCACCTGGGGGTTATTTTTTCGAATTTTTAACTAGAATTTTATTTATTTAAAAATTAAGTGAAATTTTGACGTGTTTCTGCTATAACTGCCGAAAATATTATCGCACAAAAAAGATTTTTACATGAAGTTAAAGATAAAAAATTTATCTTTTAAATGATACTACTGTTTTAATCTTAAATTAAATTTCTATCTTTAATGAATTTTTAAATAAATATTTTAACTATGTTTTCCAATAATTTTTTTCGTCAAAAATAAAAATGAGGATTAAGCACGTTTCGCATTTATGAGAAAAAAATAGCTTTTTTCAAAGTGTTGCCATCACATTGATTAAAGCTCTAACTGAAAATAAATTAAATCTTTTTGGAAATAAATCTGCAAAAATATAATTTTCAGCAAGTGTCTGTAGGAAATGAAACAAATATGAAATATTATTTTTTCTAAAAAATAAATTCAAGAAAAATTATTTTATGATCTTTTACACTCTCTATACAGGGAGTTTATTTAGTCCCGGACCCATTTTGATGTTTAATGACTCATAAAATAATGAAGATATAAACAAACTTATGGCATTTATTGATGGAATAACTCATATATTTTCCTTTTCAGGTTTGAATATTTTTACTTTTGTAAATATCGTCTGCGCGTGTTTTTAATTTCAGATAATTTCATTTTCCAGTCTAAATATCTTTACTTTTCTAAATATCGTCTGCTTATTAATTACATTTTTCTTTCTTTTGTTTTTGGCAACTATTGAAATGTTATGTTTACTTTTGATGTATTTGTTCTATGTAGTACTTTTGTATGTGATGTTTTATTCGAGCGGATATTAAGGAGAATGCATACACCACAAGAGAAAGCACAAATTTTATGGTGGTCATAGAGTTAATTTCCAATCAACTAAATCACTGACTTTTAAGAGTTAATTTCCAATCACTTAAACTGACTGATTTATGAAAATTTGAATATCATTATTCCATAAAAAAAAGATAGTTTTAGATTTTTTATCTGTCGTTTCAAAGAAAATAAGCCAATCAGCGCGCAGGTTTCTCAAGATTAATTGGCCTAAGATTATGAAAATGGTGAGTTTTTCTAAATGTTTAACATTCAAAACTTTATAAATAAGTCTTAGTTGATCGTGGAAAATAGAAACATTCATTCATTTATTTAAAATTTGGTGTGTCCAGAATTTTTCTCAGAATATGATACCTTATTGCATTAAATTTAGACTTCATAATTTTTGAAATATATTTATAGGCAGGAACAAAATATTATTATTGATTTCATTTCAATCCTTTTGAAAGCAAAACTAAAAACTGAATTTTATGCTGAATCTCAGAAATTTTTGTTGAATTATTGTTTGAGATATTACATAAGTTATGAAAAATATTTTGTAGTTAACATAAAACTTAAATACCGAGCGATTCTGTTTGCAATACTCACATTCAATAATAATAATTAATAGATAACAATAAAGATGATAAATAAATAAAACGCTTTGTTTTATTAAAAAATATCTTAATATTAATTGCAATTTCTTCATTTACATTTTTAATTAAATTTGAAGTTTTGCCGGAAATGACAACAAATTAGCAAAATATATATAGTAAATTGAACGAAACGATCTAAACTGTATAAGTTTGTAATGACTATCAAAATTTGAAGATTAAAAATGTTTTGTTTGAGAATCCTTTAAGAAACAAGTTACTTAAAATATTTAATTGAAAATTGTAGCGAGCGGTAATACTGGCGAACCGGCTGGTCGCCAAAGCCGGCTAGTATAAAATAAAAATAAACATAACAGGGATGTGCAGAAATTTACATTAGATAATTTCTTTTAGAGTGTTGTAATTTTTAACTATTTCACTCAATTTTACCTCATATTTTTTAAAATTTTAATGTAGTTAGATACCATACTATATCCTTCTTTTCATCATTCCTTCAATCTGAGTTTATTGAATATACTTTTAAAATAAATCGTTTAATAAATTTGACAATATTATCCACTTGCTTCAAAGCAATACGATTTAAATTTTATCAGAGGGCATTTCGGTGTAAGCTTTTCTTTTTCTAACTATATATTTTTGACTTCTTTTAACTCCGTAACATTCAGACTTCAGACACTTTTGTTATTAGTTATTGCTGCCATAATATCTGACTCAAATCTAAATACTGTGTTCTGAAAATTTGATTAAATATTATAAAAACAAGAAACAATAAATTTCGATAGTATAATGGTGTTATGACAAAAACATTATGGATATTTCTGAAAGGAAAACGCTTCTATATACAAGTAAATATTTACTTTTTAAATGAATATTTTAAGAAAAAAATCAAATGTTAAGTTTCCCTCTGTGCTAAAACTTTAAATAAATTAATTATTACATCTTAATTTTAATCAATGAAAATGAGGACACAAAATGAATCAAAAACTTTTCTTAATAGTCTCAGAGCAACAAGGCATCAGTATTTGGAGTAAAAATAAAAATTGTGAAAAAAGCGTTATAAAACATCCCATTTATTTAAGTAGTCGTAAGGAAATAACATTGCATTAAAAATTTATCGACTGAATCTAACTATTTTGTTCCTTAAGAATATTTTTTTATTAGAATCGTACACTTCTTTTAGAAATGATTAAACTATAAAACCATTTTGTTTATTGGAAAAATATGTATATTTATTTGATTTCCTAGTATTTAGGTTATAGAAAATATTTTTTTTTCTTTTCTTATCTGGAGGTACATTTACTTTAAGATTAAACAAGCCAGACATAAAAACTACAGTCTGCTTATGAAATGAAGAAGATAAAGGAAAAAAAAAGTAAAATAAATAAAGATGAAAGTAGTTTAATATTCTGACACAAATAAGAATGTGAAAATTCATAAAAATTACTCTTGAGAAATATGTAATTAAAGTACTCATTTCAATCTTAATGAAATCAACAGAAAACAGCTTGAATTTAAATCTCAAAGATTCCATTGAGATGCTAAATTGTATAGCTTAATTGAAATTCCTATGATAACAATGAATTGAGCTAGGACTATTAAATACTACATTTTTCTCGAATAGATAGATTCAAGATAGCCAGTTCTGTTCTAATTCCCTACCAAAAGATATCTAAAACATTTGTTTGTCATAGATATACACGTATGATTTTAGTAGAGGTGAAGATATATATACGTATATAAGGAGAAATGGGGAGGTGAAATAAAAAAACAAGGTAACAAGGCAGGTTAAATGTTACTAGTAAAAAATAACTAGTAAGTATAAATTCTTATATAACTTAATAACTTTTGTGAATATTGTACCATTGCTTATAAGTCAAAAGCTGAAGGTTTTTAATCTTTAATTTCGAATGATTTTTACTCTGCGGGATCAAATAGCCACCCACTTGTGTCTTACGGAAGCTTGGAAAAATTGTGGTGCCCTTTACGTAATTTGACCACTGTTCAAAATTACGAAGTTTCGCCCTAAAATGGTCCTAGACTTGTTTTAAAACGAAATTTTAATATAACTAAACAGACTGGAATTCTTTTTAGTCTGAGCATGTGAAATATTGTTGGGAAGCTCTCTTCAGGGCTTTATAATAAATTCAACTTTTCCATGTATTTAACTTATGTTTAATTAATAGAGGAAATGACGAAAAGAGAAATGAGAAGTGACTTCCCTACTGTGCTAAGGAAATCTGCCTACGTCTTCCGATTTACGAGAAAACTCTTTTAAAAGTACATATTATTGTTCCGTTGGAAATTGTAGTGATTGGATTTGAAGCGCTAGGAAATAAACGTTCATAGATGGCGCTAGACAACTAGCGCGAGTGTAATTAAAAGAGTGATGTCATTCGAATGTTTGCTCTTGGAGAAGAAGGAGTTACTGAGCAGAGTAACTCGAAGAAATCTGCAATAAATTTGTTGTTAAGTTTTCTATTTGCCTATTTATTCAAAGCACTCACGAACCAGCCACAACATTTGGCGCGTCGGTCAGGATTGAGAATCGAGTGCTATTTTTGACGAACTTGAAATCGAACTTTATTCAATAGAGGTGTGCTTTCGGTATCGATATGGCCTTCCTAGGCAGTGCGAAAAAGGAAGATTTGTTGTTGGCGGAAGAGCTGGGTGAAACTGTTTCATTAGAGATGAAAATTGTGGACAAAAAAATTAATTACTGGAAGTAAAAATTACGAGGAAGAGTTTGTGAAGAAACCAATGATAGTTATCATAGAAGATAGAAAAGAGAGAGAAGATCAAAAACGAAAGCAAGAAGAACGAGAATTTGAAGAAAGAAAAATTAAAGAAGAGTGGGAATTGCAGGAGAAAAAGGCACAAGAAGAAAGAGAATTCGAACTTGAGAAACTGAAGCTGCAATATTCCAGTTTACCCGTGGATGTCGAATTACCAACTCCCAAGATAGAACTCAGGCACGTGATGCAGAAATTCGATGAAAAGAACACTGATACCAGTTTATATTTGCTGTTGTTCGAGAGGCAAGCCGAGTGGGCTCAAATAAAACGAGGAGATTACGTGTCGCATCTATTAGGATTATTGCCAACGGATATAACCCAACTCATCGCTCGAGAGCCAATCGAGAAAGTTAAGGACTATGACCACATCAAGAGTTATTAGTGAAACGATTTAAACTCAGCCCGGAAAAATTCAGGCAGAAGTTTATGACTCATTTTAAAAGACCGGAGACTACCTGGTGCGATTTTACTTACGAACTTAAAAATTATTTTGAGCAATGGATTCAAGGATTGGAAATAACTATATTTGAAAATTCGTCAGTTTTAATCATAACAGAACAGATAAAGCGAAAAGTACCTCCTGATATTTAAGAACATTTTATTGATTTTTGGTCACAATTCACGAATCCAAACGAAACTGCAAGCAAATTTGAAGATTATGAAAATGTGCGATCAAGCAGTGTGAAGGAAAAGAAAGAACTGTATCAAGAGAATAACTGTTCTACACATCAAACCTACGACGAAAGAGAAGTGAGACATTTTTCGGATCGGAAATATGTACCCCCGCATCAACGAGAATTCAGAAACAAAAACTTTCATAAAAACGAAACTACAAATTCAAGAAAAGTAACAACAGACTGTTACGTTTGTGGATTGTCACATTTTGCTAGAGACTGCCCAAATAGACATAAAAAATCGCAGTTGAGAGAATCTGCGGCAGAAAAGAAACGGGAAGACATTTTAACCGCGGAAATTCAGTCGGAATTAATTAATGGTGAAAAAAGTTTAAATATCAACCCTTTACAATACGTTGATATTTGTGTGGACAATAGAGAACTGAAAACCCTAGTTGACTCAGGTGCTATGATACCAGTTTTAAATTCTAAATATGTTTCAAGTGAACAAAAAGAAAAAGGAAAAAATCATTTTAAAAAATGCATTTGGAGAAAAGATTAACGCTACTCTGTCGAGTTTTCAAATATCATTAAAAGATGAAAACTACGAAGGATTTTTCAGGCCTATTGAGATAGTTGCAGCTATCACAAATAGAATTCAAGAGCAGTTCATCCTCCCCCCTCTGTATTAAACTTATTGGGAGAAAGCATAAACCACAGCAGCACTCAAAACTCGTCTGAATTAGAGGCGCCGATGGAAGTGAGCTTGGATGTTATTAGATACATTTTAAAATCCAGTTCATAATTTAAATTCATAGGTATGTTTATGTTTTCATATAAACACTACTCTTACGTTGGGGGTGTAGTGATTGGATTTTGAAGCGCTAGGAAATAAACGTTCATAGATGGCGCTAGACAACTAGTTCGAATGTAATTAAAAGAGTAATGTCATTCGAATGTTTGCTCTTTGCTGTTGTTTTCTATTTGTCTATTTATTTAAAGCACTCACGAACCAGCCACGACAGAAATATTTGTTGCAATTTCGGAAATACAGGTATCAATCAAAAGAAATATAAAGCCATTGTATTTTGTAAGAAAACAGAATTTACTTTTGACTTAATATAAATGTAGACGAAAAATTAGTTTCGCTACATTCATTCTATTCCTTAAGTGCATTTATATGGAAGGTATCCTAAAAAAAAGATAAAAAAGGAAACATTTATTTTATTTTAAGCAACAAAATCCTTTCTTCATATCTTAATATAGTTTCTAAATTCATGTTATGAAGAAATAACTGAAAGAAAAGAATAATAAGAATCTGTCGAAACCAAAAAACACATTTCTCTGAAAATCTGAAAGAAATAAGCTTGATTTGGCAAAAAATAATTATAAAAACTAATGTTTTGGATCTTGAAAAAAAGGTAAAATGAAGTAAATATTTGTAACTTAATATTTAGCTGGGAAAAGAACATACGGGGAAAAAAACTTAAAAATTTAAAATCTAATGGGGTTTCTAATTTTATAATTACTCAAAATAAAAATGAAAAGTTAATGAATGTATTTTGCAAAATATAATTCTATTACGTTATTTTTATTTCAGTTATTCAGTTATTATTTGCTATTTACATGTTCAGACAGTATTAGATTTAATTCTGCTGGTGATTGTAATTTTATAGTTAAACACAAATAGATACAATAAATACATTTAAAACATTTTCTATGTTTGATTTCCTTTCTTTATTATGATAAAAAGGAAACATAGCTTTTCCACTTTTTAAGAACTTATTTGTAGCAGCTAATTATTAGGACATGAGGAATTGGTTACATATATCTCCCATTATTTGCATTATAGCTTTAATATGGTTTGCATTATTTTGTATTGAATTTATCATTGCTTTAGCAAGCTTGAGTTGAAATTACCTATTTATATTTATCCATAGTTTTGTACAGAATAAAATTTTAGAATTTGCTTCAATATAAAGATATAATTTATTATAAAGATTAATTTATTCACAGGCTCACGAGCAGTAATTGGAATTACAGGAGAGAACAAAGAATAATTAGAGAGAATAAGAAGTAATTATTTAGAATAATATAAAAAGATTAATTAAAATAAGTCTAAGAAAGAAGTTTAAAAACATTCTAGAGCTCGGGATAAAAGATCTTAAAACTATTATTTTGAATTGATAATTTTGAAAGCTAAAAAATAACTCAGATTCTTCTACCCGGACTTATATGGCAATCAGAATGTCAGTCTTTAAACTGAAAATAGCATCATGATGACAATATTTTTTAAAAAAAAATATTGAATCAACTACAATTGAAATAACTTATGTAACAATTTTATAAGAAGTTAAGGCATATCATGAAAATGTTGTTAAAACATTGAAAGACGAAGCAACTTAAATTGTATGACAATGTTGGTTAGAACCCTCCTTCATAAAAAAGATAATTTCTTATAATTATGCTAGGTAGGTCAAATTATTCATTTTTTTTAATAATTGAGCCATATATAAGGGTCATAATTCATTTTTTTATTAGAAAAACTATTAATTAAATCTTTTAAGCAAATAAATTATTTGTCAAGAGGAGAGAGATAAAGAAATATTTGATAGCATTCATATTTAGACTATTAGCTCACTATAAAGTTTCTTAATCTGATCTAAGCATAACATATTATTTCTCAGAATTGAATTAAAATTTTCTCTGCATATTATTTATCAATATACATTTTTTTGCTGTTTAATTAATTCTAAAAAGTCTCTTACAAATTTATGCTTTTACTTAAATGTTTTCTATAATATAGCTTACATCTGACAAAAACATTTTCGAAATTATTTTATACTAGACGCCTTTTGCGACCAGCCGATTCGCCAGTATTACCGCTCGCTACAATTTTCAATTAAATATTTTAAGTAACTGGTCTCTTAATAGATTCTCAAACAAAACATTTTTAATCTTCAAATTTTGATTGTCATACTAAACTTATACTGTTGTTTAGATCATTTCGTTCAATTTACTATATATATTTTGCTAATTTGTTGTCAATTCCGGCAAAACTTCAACTTTAATTAAAAATGTAAATGATGAAATTGCAATTAATATTAAAATATTTTTTTAAAAACCAAGCGTTTTATTTTATATATCATCTTTATTGTCATTAATTAATTATTATTATTACTGAATATGAGTATTGCAAACAGAATCGTTCTGTATATAAGTCTTATGTGAACTGCAAAATATTTTTCATAATTTATGTAATATCTCAAAGAATAATTCAACAAAATTTCTCAGATTCAGTATAGAATTCAGTTTTTAGTTTTGCTTTCAAAAGGATAGAAATGAAATCAATAATAATATTTTGTTCCGGCCTATAAATATATTTTAATCATTATGAAGTCTACATTTAATGCAGTAAGGTATCATATTCTGAGAAATATTTTGGAAACACCAAATTTTAAATAAATGAATAAATGTTTCTATTTTCCACGATCAACTAAGACTTATTTATGAAATTTTGAATGTTAAAAATTTAGAAAAACTCAATATTTTCATAATCGTAGGCCAATCAATCTTGAGAAACCTGAGCACTGATTGGCCTATTTTCTTTGAAACGTTCGATGGAAAATCTAAAATTATCCTTTTTTTATTGAATAGTGATATTAAAATTTTCTTAAATCAGTCAGTTTAAGTGATTGATTTAGTTGATTGGAAATTAACTCTTTTTATTTAAAATATTAGTGTTTGAAGAACATTTTGTTAATCGTGATTTCCACAGCAGAAACTTTATGTAAAATCAAAAATTCGTTATTTATTCGAGCATTTATTGAATCAAATGACAAAAAATATAATCATTTTCCATTTAGACCATTTTAGCAGATTTGTGTCTTACTAAAGGTTTACAAATTAGCTGTGTGGCCCTGATTTGAAAAGATATCCTGTTCATATTAAACAAAACTCGTCTTAAAGTAAAACTGATTTATTGGATAAATAATATAGAGAGTGTAGAAGATCTTAAAATAATTTTTCTTGAATTTATTTTTTATAAAACATAATATTTCATATTTGTTTCATTTCCTACAGACACGTGCCGAAAATTATATTTTTGCAGATTTCATTTCCAAAAAGATTTAATTTATTTTTAATTGGAGCTTTAATCAATGTGATGGGAACACTTTGAAAAAAGCTAATTTTTTCTCATGGACGCGAAACGTGCTCATGCAGCTTAAATTTTATTTTTATTTAGTACGAAAAAAATTGTTGAAAAATATAGTTAAAATATTTATTTAAAAATTCATTAAAAATAGAAATTTAATTTTAAGGTTAAAACATTGGTATCATTTAAAAGATAAATTTTTGATTTTTAACTTCATGTAAAAATCTTTTTTGTGCGGTAATATTTTCGGAAGTTATAGCAGAAACATGGCAAAATTTCGCTTAAATTTAAATAAATAAAATTCTAATTAAAAATTCGAAAAAATACCCCCCAGGTGCACATTCCCGGCCTCCAAGGTATATACTTGCCAAATTTGGTAGCTGTAATTTGAATGGTCTGACCTGTAGAGCGCCAACACACACACACACACACACACACACACACACACACACACACAC
>JAPMOR010028118.1:222556-234904 GCA_026543865.1 Argiope aurantia
CACACACACACACATACACACACTGAGCTTTATTATAAGTATAGATAATATTGAGGTTTTCAATAATTAGAGTTATGTTATTGCCTACTCATAGTTAAAAATAAAGCGCTGATGAGTTGGAAGTAATTGAAAAAGGATAATTTGAATAAATAATAAAATAATTTCAAGTCATTCGAGAGTAATTTTATATATTTAAATATGTTATATAACATATTTAAACTTCTTCCAATTGCCCCACATTAAAAATATATAAATTATAATTGATTGGCTATGGAAAAAGTGTATAAATATATTAAGTAAAATGAAGAAATAACTAGTTTGAACCAAAATTGAAAGTTAATTGAAGTCATGTAGATTAAATTTTTAATTAATAATATAGTTAGTAATTTTAATTAATAATATAATAGTGTTATTTGAACCTGCAAGTATAAAGCTTTAACATTTTAAGAATATAATTACTTTCGCATATTAATAAAAATTGAAATACTACATGCACGAAATTCTTGGTGATTTATTTTACTGTAAATAATAAGCACCAATTCTAATTTAGGATATTGATAGTTATATAAAAAGGAAAATATTAGATTATTTCTAACACATTTCAGTAACTTCAAAAGTTATAGATAGTATTAGTGTATTTATATATGAAACAATTAAAATAATTACTTTGGTAATTTCATTAAAAAATTTAGATTTTAAAAATAAGAACACTGACTTCAAGTAACAGTTTTATGATTAGCATTAAGAAAAACTTCAAAATCATTCGATAATATAAATAAAAATTTTAAAGAATAATTCAAAGTCTTTTGCTATAAATAATTCTTATGAGCAGTTAGAAGAAAATGATTAAATATTATTTTTCTAGATAAAAAGAATCCTAAAAATTCCGCATTAATGTAAATAATTTTTCTGGAAATTTTTATTTTATAAGAATTATTTGATCAAGGATTATTTAAAAAATTCTTTTAACCTCTGTAATAAATTTAAAATACCGTTTGTTTAAAAAGAATTGGAAGAAATGATAGATTGTAAAAGTTTACAACAGTTTGTAGAATTAAATATAGGGAAAAATATATGTATTTTTATTACTGCTAAAGTCAGGTATTAAACAAATGTTATTCATCATTTTAATGTAAGAATTACAAACCCTATAAATTAAAATTAAACTAAAAAAGACGAAATTGTACTTTCCAGAAGTACTGAGTTTCTGATAGCAATACAAAATATATTTACAAGTCATCCTTTTAGGAATTTAATAAAAACCTTTCTAGAAAAGTTCAATATACAATATTTGAAAAGGAAACTAAAAAAACAGCTCCAAGAAAGTTATTTTCTAACTCCGAACTTGTGAAATGATTCATTTAGTTAGGTTTTCAACACGTTTGCAGAAAGAGTTCCAAGAGTTGAAAGGCGTAATCTTATATATGGTGAGAAATTTTTTGTTATTTTCTATCATTTTTTTCCTTCTTTTTCTGTTATTTTTTCCTTCAAATTGGTTTTTCTACAAACCACTTTCTTTTGTAAGTGGTAAGAAGTTCTCTACAGCGTGAGAAGATATTTATAAAAGTAGGTCACCAAGTTACTGTTGAGAAGGCTGGCAATGACTCTGCTATACTAGAATATACGAGAATTTAAAAAAGAAACGCTCGTAGAAAATCTTTAAAAACACATCACATACAACAGGTAGAATAAATTTTATTGTAATTTATTATATATTTAAACAAAACGGTTAAAAAAATCCTTTTTTTGCATCAAAAAATCGAATATTTCAAATTGTTTTCGAATGTAACTGTTGTTAATAATTTACTACACTAAGATTATATTTTATTTATTTATCTCCACAAAATTAATAGATAAGTAATACAATATTTTTAAACTCTGAGACTTTTCATTTTTGTCAAATGTTTACAACAACTACTTGCACCAATTGATGTATAGTAGATGGGTTAAGTCGTAAATAAAAATAACTTTTGATAAATTCGTGAGTTACATATTTATTCCAGTTCAGTTTCAATCATTATGTAGTCTTAAGCACATTTTTTAAAATTTCTGAAGACTCATCATAAGAATTTTTTTTGGCAGTTATGTTAGTAACTGAGTGATAATTATTACATGTTTATATTTTTCAATAGAATTGACAAATGTGAATTTGTAGCTGAGCAATGAAAAATGTTAGATATTACTAAAATAATAGGTATTATATTTTATTCTTAAAAAATTCAACCAAATAAGTCAATAATTATCAGCTTTTCTATATACAATATCTCTCTTCTAAAATATGAAAGAACTTTCCTTAATTTATATGATTTATAAAAGAAAGACGAAACAATAACATTTGTATTTCTTTTATCAGTTGCAACTTGATTTCAGAAATAGTAATATAAACTTCGTGTTTTGCCACTTATCTTCAATTGCAGATATTCATTTTTGAAAGGAAACATTAAAGATCGGAATAACTAAAAGAACAAGACATTTCTTCTTAACATGAGCACAGCTTTAAGAAATTTTTAACGGATTTAAGAAATTTTATTTAATTTTAATATGAAGAAAATTTAATTTTAACTATTGATAAAATAAAATTGAATTATGATGATTTCATGGTAATAATTCAGATAAAAAGCAGAATACTGATGAAAACTGTAACATGAAGTTCTCATTTGAATGATTGTTCAAAAATTGCTAAATAGGAAAAAAAGAAGTTTTTTCCTTATGGAAATAGCTCAAAATTCTACAATTAAATCCAGATATATAACTAGTTAGTAACATACATAGTTATTGTAAATCTGGTCTTCGTTGAATAAACGAATTACAGAGAGAAAAAGAACATTAATATTCTATACAGAGCGCTCGTTATTATAACTATTCACATTTCATTCTGCCGCTATCGTTGTCTACCTGCACACGTCTCATCTCCTTATCTCAGTTATGTGTCTTAAAACATAGTTTATAAATGACAAAGAGACATTTACTCTCTAGACACTAAGTAAATTTATGCACATTTAAATATTATAACTATTTTTCCTAGCTAATATAGGTTATTTCCACGGGCTTCCACTATCTGCTAAATATGTTCAAATATTACTTCCATGCCTGTACTCTATTGCACCTACAAGTATTACAAACAGCACACAAACATGATGGTTGCAACTAATTTATTGGATATTACTGCAAGAAAGAACAGGAGAAATTTAGGTTCGGCTAATTTTATAATCTGTATTACTTTCAAAAGTCATAACAAGTAACACAGTTCAAGTAAAGAAAAAAATGTGTTATGAATTTTTGTAATTAGAGAGGGTTTTCATCATAATAAGTTTATATATACATTTTCTACGCACTTTCTGCATTTAAAACCTATATTTAACTATTCAATAGTACGATTGAAAATGAGCGACGATTAGTTAAACAAAATGACGGCATTTTAGATAATAGTTTTAAATGGTGAAATCTTTATGACTGCGGTATTTGTATATTCCTCAGAAATTTCTGCCCTCAATTACGCTTCATCGTGGTTTCAAAAGTTAATAGATTTTATTTATTTTTTTTAATTTTTGATAGTTTCATAATTTTTTTGAAGTTAAAGATGTAAAAATTTATAATTTTATTAGTTTTTGAAACTTACTATGCAAAAATGGCATTGTAAACAAATAATAAAAATAATTTCTTCATTCCATGGAAGTATTTAAAATTCAAAGCATTTTTTTTATCCTTTCTACATTGTAATCTGAACATCCAGCAAGATTCAAATTAAAATGTCATCACTGAATTATAATGATTTAGCTCAGCTAGAAATCGGAACTAATCATTATTTAGCATTTTAATAATTTAATTTCGTGTTTATTATCAATATATTTTTAGAATGTAAGAATAAATGATACTCATACCTTAGGGAGATAAGTTCTGTCAAAGGAAATCCTTTTCTAAATTTAGAACTGATGAGATTTGTAGGCGGAAGACACGTGAATGTAAAAAGAATGACAATATTCTAAGATATTATTTTGGTAAAGTGTGGGTGGAAAATATGGCTTTTAAGGACTTATTTGGAACTTTTATGGATGACTCAAACTTTTGAGAACATATTTTTTAAGTCTACGTAATGAAAGGTTTCTTCAAATTTAATTATAAAAAATAAATATCATGCTTTACATTCATAAAGTTTAAATATCAAGGAAGGATTCACGGAGACGTGGGAAGGCCTTTTAAGGAATTTTTATATTAATTTAAAGCTCCAAGTATCATTTCAAAGTGCGGATTATGTTATAAAAAATGAGCCACCTTAGTACTCTAATTCAACAAGCAATTTTACATTTCTTATAATTTATATCAATTCCACAATAATTAATAAAAAGTATACCAGATTACTTTAATAAACGCAATAGTAATGAGATTACAAATTTAGGATTGCATTGTATTTCTAATCATGCAAGAGGATATTAGTCTTAGAGAATGCCATTGTTATCGGAAATATTAAATATGTGATCTTCAAAAGATTTTGAAGTTTGCAGCGGGAAAAAGTCACAATTATTTATTTAAAATCATAAATGGTTATTTTAAGGTAAAAAATTACATTATCATTACATTAATTGGTCATGATTTAAATAAGATTAAAAAATTAATAAAATTAAGAAATTTAATAAGATTACAATATTAAAATATCATATATATATATATATATATATATATATATATATATATATATATATATATATATATAGGATGGAAGCCTAGCTACCATCTGAGTTCCAAGGCAAATGAAATAGTCAAGTTGTGCATTTCATAATTTAATGGAAGACAAACAAACATAAAGACGGCACGACATAAAATTAAAAAGGGAAGAAGTAAAGAGTTAGAAGGGCGGTTGCTGCCCATTTACATCAAAAGTTAACATCGCAGAAATTCAGTTACGCCACACACAAAACCCCAAATCCAATGTTTTACTTTCGCTCGCTCAAGCTCATGTCCGTGTGACGTCAGCTGGTGGATAGAAGGTAGATGCAGTGCCACCTGGTGGTCCGCGGAACAAGGATACCACAGCGGCCATTCTGACTGCAAGAGCTGACCTCAGCGAGCCTTTCATCCACTGGATTCCAACATTACCAAGTAAACACTCGAACAAAAAGAACCTGAAATAAACAAAAAAAAAAAAAAAAAAAAAAAAAAACGGGACAGAAAAAGTGTATGAACAATTAAAGTTAGAAAAATACAGATTTCTTTGTTTAGATGCAGTGGACTCTAGTCCGTTTTAAGTAATTCTGCCCCACATTTTCATGTAGTCTGCTGCAGTAGATGTGATGTTTGGTCCTCAGTTTTGCCGACCTTTCTGACATCATAGCGGTCGTTCAACTTGACTTCCACCACTTTGTAAGGACCGAAGAATTTTGGTCGGAACTTGAGACCAGTCCCAAATTGAGTTCGTTGAATTGTAAGAAAATCGTCAACTTTGTACTGATGTGCTTCCTTTCTCTTTTTATTGTAGTTTCGACGATTTTCTTCCTGGACCTTTAGAATGTTTCTTTTAGCTTCCTCGCGAATATTTTCTCGATCTTCAATAAAGGATTCCATGCTTTCCATTTTCAGCAATTCAAGGATGTATAGGTCTTCATTGGTTTTCATCTTCACGCCAGTTAGGAGCTCAAAAGGTGTTCGTTGTGTACTTTTTGAAACTGTTGAGTTCAACGCCCGCTGTACAGCAGGAACAAATTTATACTATTTGGTGGGATCGTCCAACGATATTTTTACTAAAATTGGAATTATGGTTCCATGGATTTTTTCGACTTGTCCATTACCTCTGGGAATTCCGGTTGTGATGCTGAGATGTTCAATACTTTCATTCTCACAATATTCTTGAAATTGTTTGGATGTAAATGCACTGCCTATATCGGTTATGATCCGATGTGGATTTCCAAATGTAACTTCTTGTTGTTTAAGTTTGTCGATGGCATCATGAGCAGATGTAGATTTTACGGGATATATCCAAGTGAATTTGGTAAATGCGTCGATTACAGTGAAGATATGGTTGTAAATTTTATTGGTAGATGTTAAAGGACCTAAAAAGTCAATATGGTACGTGCTGAAGGGGACTTCTTCCTTTGGGATAGGATGTAAAATTCCTTCGCCTTTTCCTCGCTTTTTATTTACAAGAATACACTCAATACAGTTTGATATGACATTTTCTACACATTTTTAATATTAGGAAAATAGAAAGTTTGCTTTACTACGTCTTCAGTTTTATTGATACCGAAATGACCTTTCGAATGAATATTTGTAATAACTTTAGTCTGCATTAGTTGAGGAACTACCAAGAGATCAGAAATATTTACGATTTTATAAAGCACATTATTCCTAAGAATAAAGTCATTAATTTGCTTATTTTCCAAAAGTTGTTTTATGGAACTTATATATTCATCATTTTGTTGACAATTGACAATTTTGGATTTTATTTCATCGTGTGTTACGAGCATAATAGGGTATCGACTTAAACAATCCACATGTTTCATTTGTTTGCCTGAACGATGTACAATTTCATAGTTAAAGTCTTCCAAAAATAAAACCTATCTAGCAATTTTTGGTGTCAAATGTGTTTTACTCATAGTTTTTTGAAATGCTAAACAGTCCGTTGCGATTCGAAATTTACTACCAACTAAATAGTTTCGGAATTTCTTTAAAGCTTCAATAATTGCTAAAACTTCAAGTTCATAACCTGAATATTTCTCTTCTTGGGGGAAGGTTTTTTTACTCATGTAATGAATTGGGTGAAACTTACTATCATCAGACTGTTGAAAGAGAATAGCGATATAACCAAATTTGTTAGCATCAGTATACAATTCAAGTTTCGCACCCTGCTTGAAAACGTGTAATAAAGGTTTTTCAGAAAGCTTTTGTTTTAGAGTTTGGAATGCTGAAATTTGTTCGGGTTCAAAGTAGAAAACTGTGTTGTCAAGAATTAAGTCACTCAATGGCTTAGCTATTAATGCATAATTTTAAATAAATTTTCGGAAATAACCAGTGAGGTCAAGAAAGCTTTGAACCTGTTTAACGCTTTTAGGTTCTGGAAAATTCTGGACGGCAGCAGTTTCATCCAAAGAAGGACTAATTTTACCGTTTTCAATAATGTAACCCAGAAATTCGATTTTAGACTTCAGAAATTGGCATTTCTTCAAGTTAAGTTTTAATCCGTACTCGGATGCAGTTTGTAATACCCTAGATACGATCAAGCTCATCAATATTGGGTATAATGATGTCATCCATGTAGATAACGACAACGCCTTCTTTAAGAACATCACGATACACATGGTTAATGAATTTTTGGAAAATACTCGGGCTATTGCAAAGACCAAATGGGACTTTGTTAAATTCGTATTGTCCATCATGCGTGACAAATGAAGTGAACTTTTTACTATCTTCCTCCATCTCCACGTCGAAGAATCAATTTTTTAAATCAATTGTTGAAAAAAAATTTCCTGAGTGCAATTGGTCTAGAATTTCTTCTATTAGGGGTAACGGATATCTATCTTTAACCGTTTTAGCATTTAATTTACGGTAATCTATGCAGAGTCGTAAGTTACCGTCTTTTTTCTTACATAAGATTAATGGAGAACAATAATCGAAAAAACTATCTCTAATTATACCCTGATTTAACCAATCAGTTATTTGCTCATTTACTTTCTGTTTTTCAGGAAAAGAGAGTCGCCTGGGTCTTTGACAAATAGGAATTTGATCTTGTAATACAATACACGTTTTCAACTTAGTATATTAGTTTTAATAGGTTTATAATTAGTAATCAATGATGACAATTCATTTCGAATATTTGGATCATTAACATGCGAAAAATCAAAAGGACATTCATCAATACATTTGCAACATGAAACAAAAAATACTCATCATCATTGCTGCAGAAACGAATACCGTCTTTACCAAATGTAAATTGAGTTTGTTGCAATATGTCAGTTCCAATAATCATATCAAGTGGAAATGTGTCATCACTAAGAACATGAATTTTTGCAGGTAATGTTTGATTTTGAATAGTAATAGAATCCTGAAAGAAACCAATACTTTGAACTATATTTGGGTCAACTCCAGAAAAAGTTACATGAGAAGGATGTAATGGTGGGGAACCAATTTTTAGATATTTATTTTCATTAATAATAGTGGCTTGCGACCCAGTGTCCACAAAGTGCAGTTAATTGAATTCCTTTAATTATAATTCCAACATGTATGAGATTTTGGGAAAAGGTTGGAGCAGAAATTTGGTGTACAGTTCTGGTAGGTGTAGCACGTTTAGCGTCAGATTTGGATTCAGCGTTTCGTGAAATTTGAGGGCAATTAACAAGAACATGGCCAAACTGTTTGCAGCCGTAACATTGTTTACCAAGTGTCTTATTCGTGCTGTGTGTACGCTTATGTCCTTTTAAACCACAGGAGTAACATACTGGTTGTGGGTTTGGGGTACGCGTACGGCCAAATTTTGTATTATGAGTGGGATCAAATTTTTTGTCATTACTTTGCCGAAAAGTTCCTGAAGCATTAAATAGTTTTTCATAAATTTTTAATTTTTCCTTAAATTCAAGAATTGATTTACAGCCGTACAAAATAATTTTATTGTTTGATGAATCTGGAATTCCGTTTATGAAATACACGATCAAAGATAATTATCAAGGGAACCCTTGTGGGCAAGACCTCGCATGGCCAAGAAATATTCTTGTAATGTTTCAAATGGTTTCATACGTCGAAATTCCATCAATTTATGTAATTGGATGCCATTTACCCTATCTGAAAACTCTGATAATAAATGTTTCTTCATTTGTTCCCAATTTGTAATTCCACGAATAGATCTCATTAAAGTTAACGCGGGACCTGTCAAACATTTCTTAACAAAAATAATTTTGTGAATTTGATTCCTTATTTCATATAAATTAAATATATCTTCAACATCAGAAAGGAAAGTTTCAACGCTGTAATTATCTCGTGACGAAAAGGGTTTTACTAAATCAACAATATCTTTGAGACTAAATGCCTGGAAAGAATTACAAGCAGAGCGTTGCGTATCAAATGAAGGCAATGGATTTTGGGCTGCCTCATCAAGATTAATGTGCGGTATTTGGTGTTCATTTTTCAAATCGGGAGGATTTAATTTATTGCTTGTGGTTAGCTGCGAGCCTTCAATTTCCGTTTTTGATTCTTCAAGGTCATCCGTTTCACTCAAATCAGATAGCTTCGTTTGCAACCACGAAAGATCGCTTAGATTCGTTAGAATAATATCACTACACTTTTCTAAATCAGTATGAAATTCTAAATGCAAGAGATTACAGATAGAAATGAAATCTTTAAGCGAAAATTCTTTCAGAACCTTTTGTTTCGCCTCTTCCAATTGAAAGTTAGGTTAGTTAGGAAAGTTCCGAAAATTTTCGTAATCTAGAACGGTTTTGCCTGTCGCCGTCTGAGCCAAATATTAACTTATGCAAAAGTTGGATTTGATTCTTACTACCAGTTTTTAGATATTTAGAAATTTTCGGGCAATCATTTAGAGTAACCATTATTCTTTACTTCAAGCAGCTATCACACAAAGATTCAAAAAGTAATATCAATCTCTATATATAATACATAGGCACTCAAAATTAAGATATTAAATGAAGCTTTGAAATATACATTCAAATATAGAAAATAAAATTCCATATCAAAATTTCAAATAGCAACAATATAATAAAATATTATTTCTCAAAATATGTAATCTTCATAACAGTTTTTGTTCAAGAAAACAAAGTTACGAATTCAAATATCAATAGCATCAAATGATTAATTCTTCAAAGTATATATCAAATCTTTCGGGACAGTTCTAGAGACGGGTACCATTTTGCGCCAAATTTTTTTCTCGCCAAATTTTTCTCGCCAAGCCCCGCGGACGCTGTAATCTTTAGAATTGTATATCTCAATGTTATGACTATTTGAAAGAAATTTTTTTTGAAGATAACAGAGTTCATGGGGCTATGGCAGGAGAAAAATTTGGCATGAATAATAAAAAAAAAGAATTATAAATAATTAAACAATGTGAAATTTAAAAAAATGCACAAAAATAGTAATACAAATTTTTTTTAACTTACCCGATTGAAGGATGCGACTTTCGTCGGTATGGCGGCTACTAGTCTTCTTTTTCGATGTGAGGCGGGTACACCTGGACGATTGCTTCAAAAAATTGCCGGGTGATTGATTTCTCCCCGGCGCGGTGACACCGCCTCCAAATATATTCAGCTAAGTAGCCGTCTATACCGTCTTTTACTCTCCTCGTTCCTTTTAGCGATCTCTTTACCGCCCCCCAAGTCCCCGCTATCGAATTCGTGTGTGCACCTGTATCCGGGTCCTTGAATGTGAGACTATGATTTACTGTCAGGTGCACAAATGCCTCAGATGACAGACAATCGTACGCCTTCCAGCAGTCAGACATTACTGTGGAACCCGGAATAACCCATTCTTTCAGTACCGAAATCAAAGTTTGACTTGATCGATCCGGTACCACAGTCATAAAACATTTGTTTGAATCCCTTTCTACCCCTCCAAAAACCCATTCACCCTCTACCCTCTTTCCCTTATTGTACTTTCTTTTCCCAAATTTTGATTCATCAATCTCAACAATTTTACCCGGCCCCCCAAGTTTAACACTTTCATTCACAAGCATACACACACAAACCTCCCTACAAAAACTCATCCAGTCTGTCGTGGTTTGCCTGGCGATATCGGCCTCTTCCATGATAAAAGAATGGGTGGAACCTTTCACCCACATGGCCGTCGCCAATAAAACCTTCGACAGATCCATCCGAGAATTTGCAAACCCCGAATTAGCCCTAATGCTTAATTTAGAATAATGCCCTTCCCTTCTACAAACCCAATTAACCCCATCCCCCCGATCTTTCCTTTCAGTTAAACTCATCTCCTGCCCGCATTCACCACACTTCCGTCCATCAGCAATTAAGCACATTTTCATACTCCATTCAACACATGCTTTCGCTCCCAAACGTTCTAAATCGAAAAAAAACCTCAATTTAAGGGATTCCTCATTTGACACATTCAAACCAGCCATTTTACACAACACGAAAAATCGAAGAAGGTAAGAAAAGAAATACTTATTCAGACTTGAAGAGCAGAAGAAATCAGGAGACATTCCTTGACGCACAGGAGACGTTCGAAAAGAAAGAGAATAATATGTTACAAGACTCCCCCGCAAATATGTTTCAAGACTCCCCCGCGAAAAGCTGTACTAATACCTAATTGGTTGATATTCAAAATCAATTCAAATCTGATTGGTTGATAATTAGATCACCGACAACCCCCCCATTCTCTTACGACTCTTAACAGGGTTGCCATACATTGGAGTCGTAGAGCCCTTTATTCAAAATAAATCTCTGTTCAAGAAAATAGAGGATGTAAATTCAACATCAAGGTATTAATTCAAAATCTTCAAAGTTCTAATCTCAAAAGCATCAAAATTGCAATTTCGAAAGCGTCAAGGTATTCTTTGAAATAGCAAATATTCTTGCAAGAAAACAGAAGAATTAAGTTCAACATCCGAGTAGCATCAAATAAGCAAATTTATCTTCAAATAACTTTTACTTCATCAAAATTATGCTTCAAAATTAAGAATTTTTCATCAACTATATAACTCTTAAATAATTTCGAAAATAACTCCTCAATTTTCTTGCAGTTAAATCTTCATCAATTTTAATATTCCATCAACCATCTACATTTTCTTGAACAAGCATATCTATGTGTTCTTCAAATAATAGGGAGAATCATCAAAATGAACTTACAGTTTGCCGTTCGAAGTTACCAGTTTCGGTTTTGGAAACCGTAAACACTTCCTTAACTTCCACGTTAATCCATTTGGTTTTAACACAAAGTCTTAGCACAACATCACTAAATTTGTAGCTCAATACTGGTTGCGCATCAAAAGATAACCTGAAAGCTGGATCTAGGGGTGTTGTAGTTTTAAGGTAGCCAAGTTCGATAGGTCGAGCCCCCATGTAGGATAGAAGCCTATCTACCATCTGAGTTCCAAGGCAAATGATATAGTCAAGTTGTGCATTTCATAATTTAATGGAAGACAAACAAACATAAAGACGGCACGACATAAAATTAAAAAGGGAAGAAGTAAAGAGTTAGAAGGGCGGTTGCTGCCCATTTACATCAAGAGTTAACATCGCAGAAATTCCGTTATGCCACACACAAAACCCCAAGTCCAATGTTTTACTTTCGCTCGCTCAAGCTCATGTGACGTCAGCTGGTGGATAGAAGGTAGATGCAGCGCCACCTGGTGGTCCGTGGAACAAGGATACCACATATATATATATATATATATATATA
>JAPMOR010028118.1:235004-255046 GCA_026543865.1 Argiope aurantia
TATATATATATCGCGTGTGTGTGTGTCAATTAAATATTCTAATAAAAATAATAGAAAAACGTGTGTCTGTATGTGCATTGTTGTAGGCGCTTTACATCGCGAACTGTTGGATTTAAAATTGTCATTTAAGGACAATTTAAGTAAGAAGTGATAAGGACGATTCTAGAATAAGTTCTGAAATATTATTGTAGATAAATGATTTTTTTCACAGTTTAACAATTCAAAACATTATTTTTTTAATGACTTCAATTTAACAGTTACATATTTGTCTTCAGTAAATGTGTCAGTTATTAAAATAATTTGCACATAAATTGGAATAATACGTTTGTATGTAACATTAAATTTCAAACAATTTTCGCTTATTTTCCAAGCGTTTTTTCTTCTACTGTATAAATTTAAATAATTAGAATGTGTTTATATTTTTATATTCACCAAAAAATCCGTTTTCATTTTTTACTTTTATTTTATAAGTCAATTATATTATATGATTTCATTTTTGCTAAATTTAAACACATTCCTCTAGGGCAGTAAATATATCGGTAAAGAAATCTAAATTGAATTGTTGCATTAGAGATAAAAAGTTTTAATTATTTTTTTATCAGAATTTTTCAATTTACCTAGCAGATTGATTAAAATTCTCATTAATCATGCACATAGATTTGGATTGTTGTTGCAGTCAACAGCGTATGAGGAAGGAGAAAGGTAAAAATCCAGTACCCCAAACACAATATGTAAATAGATGTTAGATATCACGGACATTCCTAATTTTTAGACATGTAACTTGGTCGAATTTGGAAGACTCATGCAAAATGGTTGCAGAAAAATTATAAATTAATTAAATTAAAACTGCTGCAAATTCTGTCTCAGTTTGAAAACAAATATTTTGTGGAAGGAACCAAAAATATCAAATAATTCATAGGAAAAGTAAAATTAAGCATGCACAATATTCCATGCGAACCAGTTGATAGTTAAAGTGGGATATTGAAAAATACAAACAAAATGATATAAAAGTATCGGCACATAGAAACAATACTTGCATTTTATTTTTTTTTCTTTTGAAAATTTCGAAAATTATACATTATAAAACAGATGAACGAGATAAAAAGTGATGCATATATAAAATATAACAATAAATATATATAGATTATATTTAATTGACTGAGTGCTTAAATGAATTAAAAATTACTTAGTTCGCATGATTAAACTTAGACAAATACTTAATATTGAACATGTCTATGAATATACGTTAAGGTGCTATTTTGTAAATAAATTGAACACATAAGAAGCATTAGTAATGTTTTACAGAAATTTTATTCCCATTCATAATTCTGTTAAGATTCTTGAAATGCTGTACGCTAAATGTTTTCATCTTACTTTATATATCGATCAGTGAGTAAATGTATCCTGAATAATTGTCTGTTGCCAATGTAATTGATTTACAGCCAGCAAAAGTATATTCTGAAGAGTGACTTCACCTATAGTTCACAAGACAACAAGTTTAATTCAGAAAATGATTAGAGGTTATTTATCCAAAAGAACATGAGACAAATATTGCCCATCATGAATTCTGGCGGTCATCCATTACCCTCCCTATTAGGGAAAAGAAGGAAATATTAAGTAAATAAAATAATATTTGTTTTATTTTTAAATGCTGAAAAAAAGTTCGTTATTAAAGTCTCAACTAATAATATAATGGAATTTATAAAATAAGCATATTTAATAATTAAATGGAAATTTTCTTTAATTTTAATATTTTCTTCTTTGATCATATTTAGGGAAGGTCTTCGCAATGAAAGAAAATAGTATAGGTATAGAAATTAAAGAAATGAGCAGACAAACATTAAAACTTTTACCTATGAACATTGACGATGTTCCTGTCTCGCAGATTGTTCTCTGACTGTTAGGTTAACTCATGGTTATCTCATTAGGTTAAACCTGTGGTTGATTTTATGTAAGTAAATAATAGTCATATGCTAATAATATGAATCAAGCATTTGAAAAAGAAATTTTTTCGAACTATATTTGTAATAAATTATTTGTCCTTACTGCTTTTTTATTTTGCTCTGATGTTTTTTTTATGACAATCAAACTAAACAAAAAAAATCGGGAATTAGGAAAAAATATACCGATATTCAGTGACTCAAAAATCAAAAGTAAATGCTTTATTTTCAATTTTTACTTGCTTCACCATCGAAATTTTAGAAGATATTTCCTGGAATGCATAACTGAAAGACGAAATGAGCACAGGACGAATTACGTAAAGACTTTAAAACTACATTCAGTTCCATTTTTTTAATTCGGTAGTTATATCTGATATTTATGGTTAAGACTAGTGCATATCTATAGTATTATAACTAAAATCAATTATAAATAAATGAAATTTGATATATTTTTAACATTATCATCAATCAAAACCAAAATAAAATCATTTTAACAAAAAAGATTCGATTCAATATTCAGAAGAGTAGGACTCAAATGTTAAGTTGCAAATTGCTGCTTCCTGAGTATATTTTTGTAATGATAATCCTAAAAATTAGCTTTTACGATAAGGACTATCTACTGTTAATCACATTAATATGTAAAAATGAAGCAAACAGTTAGGATTTGATGTTGAGTATTTGCAAATATTATAGAGAAAAAAAATAGCACTGTGAATAATTTCGTCAAGAAAACTCTATAAAATTTTTATAGATACATAAAATAATTTTCAAAATTGAATTAATAAATTTTTCTTAAAGTTTACAGCTTTAATTAAAATAAAGATGGCAGATTATAGAAAATAACATTCACATGCACCTCAAGCTAATTTTGTAAGTTTTTAAGTTTTAAAAATAGTACAAAAATTTATTAAACAAGTGACAGCTCAGAGGAAAATAAACTTTAAAAAAGTTTCACAGTTTTTATATTCAATAACAATTCCTTTATTAAAGATAAAATAATCTTTTTTGTATGGGGAAATATAGTTAATAATAAAAGTCAACTCTTTCAAGAATTGTCATGAAATTTACTAAATTCTTCTTTATATTGTCCTGAAAGCAAGGGAAAAAGCGGTGTGTTTGAAAAATACGTGTTGATATATATCTTACATATTTTTGAAAAAAAAAACGAACTGTATTGTTCACAATAAAAAATTGTCTTTCTCAAACGTTTGATGAAAAAGTGTTTAAGATCTTTACACATGATTATGGAGAATATATCAATTAGTCAATATTTATTAAGACATTTTCTGTACTCCATATTTGGAATTCTTTTTAAGTCACTAAGATTAGAAAATATATTTGAAACAATTATGGTAATTCTATAAAAAGCTTGAAAACTGCACTTTATTTTTTATTTTGTGAAGAAATTATTTGCGATATCATAATATATTAAGAAAGTAAAGTTTTCACATATTTCTGATTATTTGCGAAACTATTTCAAATGAAATTTCCCCTTAAGATTATCAGTTTCATTCTATTTAAAATTTTCAAATATTTTGTTGCTTTAGTTGTAACTTTCGTCTTCATGATTCAACTATATATTATTTGGTATCTTGAATATATTCAAGAATTTGAATGTATTCGATGATTTCTGGACATATTGTTTTACTAAAAATTAAAAAAAATTCTTCCACAATATTTAAATGCATTTTATTACAAGAATCGAGAATTATCGTACTCTTTAAAACTAAATTATCTACACAATAAGTTATATATATATATATATAATGTGTTGTATTGTCAACTTGGCTGAATGTACTAAATTCAGAATCAAGGGCTCCATGGAACATCGATGGAGATTTTATTTTACTTTTGGAATATTGACA
Source organism: Argiope aurantia (assembly GCA_026543865.1). Classification (NCBI taxonomy): domain Eukaryota; kingdom Metazoa; phylum Arthropoda; class Arachnida; order Araneae; family Araneidae; genus Argiope; species Argiope aurantia. The sequence continues at coordinate 238,810 of JAPMOR010028118.1, forward strand.
TTCGAAATTAAAATTCTGTACATACCATTTAAATTTTAATTTCTAAGCTATCTAGTATAGAATCTAACTTGAAGCAGTTAGTATTTTGAAATTATATCTGCTTTTAGTAAAACTTTTTAAATTCTGAAATGTGTTTTCATTTAAAATAAAATAATTATTTCAATAGTTGTAATTTAAATTGCACTTTCAGTTAAATGCATAGGTATAAAAAATATAAAGCATTCTTTTTTCAATGAGATTTTCCTATTCAATCTGACAGGTTTTGAAAAATTCGTAGAATAAAATCTAAGAATGAATATCTGATAAATTCAACATTTATTATTAGTAAATCTATTAATGAATATTTAGTATATGATGACATGTACAGCGAGGCACGCGTAAGTTTAAATAGAAATCAACAATATAATCCAATTTATATATGCTAAAATGGATATTAAAATATATTATAACTAATATTTAGGATTTAGAGTAGCTTTATGAGCAGCTATTAGAGAAGATTTATGAGCAGCTATATATATATAAATTATGAATACATGTTTAATAAGTTATATATAATACTATAATTTATATATATTTCAGTTCTAAAATATGTATAAATTATGCGATAATGAATGAAATATTTTTCTATTAATATCATCTAAGGATTTATATTCAGTCCCTGAGAAATATCTTTGGAGAAAATCGTGATACATTTATGTGTAAAATTAATTTTGTAAAGATGCATTCCGTATATCAAATACATTATGCTAATGACTAATGCCAACCTATTAAGTCTGAATTATACTAAAATCTGAGTTCGTCATTTTAGGATCAGATGGTAATAAAGCGATGCCTCACTTGTTGCGTCACTTTCTGCTACATGTGTTTCTGAGTGAATTACTATGTGGAGGGAGATCACATTCTAGAAGTTTATTGTACAACAATTAACCTGTTTACCAGAGTGTAGAGATATGACCTGCATTCCATTATCTCCAGAAGATATTTCAGCAGATGAGTCATTTTATAGCTCATTACAAATAATCCAACAGATGCTGAAATTATATTCGTAGACGATTTAAGTAGTGCAACATTTGAAACCAGGAGACTACTAGTCAAGATACCAAATTAGACAAGACCAGAATTTGATTTATTTTCAGTAATATCAGTAGGGATGAAATGCTGTTTGGCCAACCTAGCTTGTTAATAAATAAAAATATATGACTGGAGATCAAAGGAAATCCAGATTGATTTGAAGTAGGGTTGGAAAAAAATTGAATGAATGAAATAAAAACCATTTCTAGAGTTGAAAGAGAACGCAGAACAGAGTAAACACCACAATGAAGAGCAGAATGAAGTACCAATGAAAATAAATTAAGATATTTTCAAGTATATTGCTCGTTGTTATATAAAACACAAAATATTTTAATTTTAAATTAGAAAATTCGAAAATAGGAAAAACTAAAACAGAATAATTTAGTGATGAAAAAGCAATAAAATCTATTATAATTTTCCTAATAAATTCTTACTTTTACTATGAGAGTAAGTAAATTTTTTCCTTCAAAACATTCCATAATTTAAAAAAACCCCACTTTTACTCATTCTGTTTTGTCAAGAATTGCCAGAATGTGTAATTTTCTATATTAATCAACTGTATTTTATTAAGTTACATGCATAGTACCATCATGATTATATTATATGGAGAATAAAAATAAACCATTTTCATTAACCATTAACGAGTTAAATGTTTAACACCCAATATTAAATAAACTAATCTATACGAACTTTACTTGCTATAATATAGGGGAAAGGAATGAAATGATTGATAAGCCCATTCTACTAGGCTCACTAAATTCTTGTATTAGAAACTTCCATTGCTTCCAAACCAGGAGAGAAACATAAAACTGAAATCTAAAAGAACAAGATTCGATTTAATTATTGAATAGAGTTGCCAGATAAAAGATTCGTTATATTGAGTTATCATCCCTTAAAATATATATTAAATATTTATATATTGTATTATAGCTGCATTCTCATATACTGTATTATAATAACGTATTTTTTCATACATATTATCGTTCTGAATATTATTATTCTAGATAAGTTTTCTATAATATATAAAAGTAGAAAATCGTTGTAAACGGTTTCATATTATTATGATTTCTTATATGCTTGTAAATTCTGCACATAGTTATTTTTGTTTTATTTTTTTCTTCTGTAAATATTCTGGTATTTAATAAAATGTCCATCAAATCGTTCATTGACCATAATTTTTATGGATACGGAAATATGAAACGGCATACTCTATTGTAGTATTTAATGTGTGGGGAAATTTTCATTACAATAAAATAATTGTTATTTGATACATCGTATGTTCCGATTTATTAAATTTAATTTAGAAGAAAATTTGTTATAAATATGAACTATATAATGCAATAAGATTATTGAAATTTTTCTCTAAATTTCAAACTGAAATTATATTTACATTAACTCTTCATAGCCTTATGACTAGAGATTGCAATACCGGTATACCGAATAAAGGTATTTTGAGCAATTTTGTACAATTTTGCAATACCGGTATTCACAGGTTTAAATACCGGTTTTTCGGTATTAACTAGAAATCTTTTAAATTGTATTCACTACATGTTCACGTGATAACACTTAAATACATGTGAAAAAAAAATGGAACTAAAAATTATCTAATAAGGGAAATCCAAGGTCAAAGGTAAATACCGGAAATGTGCTTATCGTTCCGCGTCTCACTCCTTTTAATGAGATGGAATCGTCGAAATGTAGACGAACGGTATGTGAATCATCCAAGAAGGTGGGTCAAAATTATCCTTTTACAGCTCCGAGCAAATACTGCACACGAGCAGGATTCATAATCAGATATTCGTGTCTGTGAAAACAAGGTTGCAGTTGTGAAGAAAGAGCGTAATATTTCGCTATTTTTTAAATTGGTGAGTTTGTTATTCACATTGTATTTGCATATCATACTTTAGGGTTCAAAATATTTTTCAGTTTTATTATATACAACTCATAAATAATAGCCCATAATAATGAATAAGAATAACTTTAAAGAACATAAAAAATCAATTGATAATACTTCGGTTTGGTTTCATTATTTATATGATGAAAAGAATATGGTGGCACAATGTAAAAAAATGTTCAAGAGTTATTAAAGTGAACGTACAAGCGGACTCCATACACATTTAAAAACGAAACATGATACAAATTTGTTAAAGAGGAAAGAATTTAATTGCGATGAAGATACAAATTTAAGCACAGTTTCTAAGGCCAAGCCATAACTGAAAATAAAACAGAATATATGTTAATATTAGATTCTAAAACACATTGGAATAGTTTACTCCTAATGATGGAACGATTTTTGAAACTGAGAAATACAATCCAAAAAGCAATAATCGACTTAAACCTGCAAATTTATTTTTCAGATCGTGAATTCGACTTAATATCCAGAACTATATGAGCTCTACTTCCAATAAAACTGGCTGTTGAGTCATTATGTCGGAAAGATTCCAATTTATTAACAGCTAATGCAACAATAAATTTCATGTTGCAGTCACTGAAAAAGCAGCACACATCACTAGCTGAAGAATTATATATTACATTGAAAACTGGCACAGAAGAAAGGCATACCGAAATAGAAAATGTCTTACTGTATTTACATAATTATAATGATTTTGAAAATGAAAAAGAAAAAAAGAGACTAACCAATTCAAATCTGATCAAGTTTATAGAAAATTTTCTTAAAACTTTTACCCACAAACCTATCCACATTCAGAAGAATTCAGTACAGTTATCGGTGATTATGATGACACTAATGTCTATAATGAAAATGTATTGTCTCTCAAACAAAAATTAGAATTAGCGATAAATAAAAAAAAATTCAACAAACCAAAATACAATACAAAAATCAGCTATATCCAAAACCATCCGACGAGAAATCGATTTATTTTAAGATGAGGAATTTAGAGGTAAATGGTTTTGTTTGGTTTGGTTTGAAGCAAAACTAGGGCTATTTTGGGACGGTCCTCGTAATTTTGAGTCACGGTCAGATGACGAGGACGACACCTGAGCTGGCACCTCCCTCTCCACACCACACCACACCAGCGGGAGGAAGTTTGGTCATGACGAATTTAACGTGCAACAGACCCCCTTACACGGCAGTTCTTCGGTGGAATCGGGTCACCAACCTGAAACCCTCCGGTTCCGAAGCCGAGACCTTACCACCAGGCCACCACGGCCCTGGTAAATACTTGGAAAAGTATATCGCGCATTGCTAACAATACCACCAACTAGCGTAGATGCCGAAAGAGCGTTTTTGACAGCTGGTAATTTTTGCACAAAATTACGTTCCAGGCTTAATGGCAGTACAATTGATGCATTATTTTTTTAAGATCACATTTCAAAAATTTGTAATGGTACCCCAGACTCATTAGTTATATTTACACTTTTTTGTGATTTAAATAAATAAAATGTTCCTTTACTTTTTTGTGATTCTTTATATACTGTTATAATTTATTAGTTACAAATTATTTTTACTGATATTTATACTCTCTAATTAACCTGGCAAATAAAACAAAGAAACGCCTGTGTCTTCTTTCTTTTTCTAAAATTTCTAATACCGGTATTAAAACCGGTATCCCGGTATAAAGATTTAAAAAATACCGAATACCGGTATTGAACTTTTGGTCTGGTATTGCAATCCCTAATTATGACGAAATATTGGTGATTTCATTCCGAAGTTTCGAAATATTATATGGATAAGGATAATATCAACTAATTCCAAACTTTAGTTGATATTAGCATCGCCTTATTATTAATATTGTTTTCATAGAATTTATTTTAACTGTTCAGTACAAATTTTCATATATTTATATGATATTTAAGACACCACTGATGACTCCAAAGCCATTGTCATTGTTTCGACAATTTTGTTAGTCTAGAGCTATATCTTTTGTTTAGAATTTCTAGTCAATGTAGAGAATACTATATTCAGAACACCTTAATACACATCACTCCCCACTTAAAAATATGAGAGTGTAAAATCGTTTGTTTACCCCCCCAAAATTTTTTTTTTTCAAATTCAGTATTATCTTAATATATTTATACTTTTCATAATGAAAATTAATTTTCAGAAAATATATAACTTGCTGTGTTTGTTAAAATATCATACTCCTTTTCTGAAGGTATATTTTATCATTTACAAGACTCTCAGGAGATTATAAATTACCTCTTTCTTCTCGTTCTTCGAATTTAGTATATAACTAGCCGCCTTTGGCGACCAGCCGGTTCGCCAGTATTACCGCTCGCTACAATTTTCAATTAAATATTTTAAGTAACTGGTCTCTTAATAGATTCTCAAACTTTTAATCTTCCAATTTTGATAGTCATACCAAACTTATACTGTTGTTTAGATCGTTTCGTTCAATTTACTATATATATTTTGCTAATTTGTTGTCATTTCCGGTAAAACCTCAACTTTAATTTAAAGTGGAAATGATGAAATTGCAATTAATATAAAGATATTTTTTTCACAAAACCAAGCGTTTTATTTTATTTATCATCTTTATTGTTATGTATTTATTATAATTATTATTGAATATAAGTATTGCAAACAGAATCGCTCGGTATTTAAGTCTTATATGAACTTCAAAATATTTTTCCTAATATATGTAATATCTCAAAGAATAATTCAACAAAAATTTCTCAGATTCAGCATAAAATTCAATTTTTAGTTTTGCTTTCATAAGGATTGAAATGAAATCAATAATAATATTTTGTTCCGGCCTATAAATATATTCCAAAAATTATGAAGTCTAAATTTAATGCAGTAAGTTAACATATTCTGAGAAATATTCTGGACACACCAAATTTTAAATAAATGAATGAATGTTTCTATTTTCCACGACCAACTAAGACTTATTATGAAGTTAGAAAAACTCAACATTTTCATAATCTTAGACCAATTAATCTTGAGAAACCTGCTCGCTGATTGGCGTATTTTCTTTGAAACGATCGATGGAAAATCTAAAATTATCCTTTTTTTTTATTGAATAGTGATATTCGAATTTTCATAAATCAGTCAGTTTCAGTGATTGATTTAGTTGATTGGAAATTAACTGTTTTTATTAAAAATATCTGTGTTTAAAGAACATTTTGTTATTCGTGATTCCCACAGCAGAAGCTTTATGTAAAATCAAAAATTCGTTATTTATTAGAGCATTTATTGAATAAAGTTACATAAACTATAATCATTTTCCATTTTATTTAAAGGTTTACATATTAGCTGTGTGGCCCTGATTTGAATGGATATCCTGTTCATATTAAACAAAACTTGCCTTAAAATAAAACGGATTTATTGGATTAATAATATAAAGAGTGTAAAATATCATAAAATAATTTTTCTTGAATTTATTTTTTAGAAAAAATAATATTTAATATTTGTTTCATTTAATACAGACACGTGACGAAAATTATATTTTTGCAGATTTCATTTCCAAAAAGATTTAATTTATTTTTAGTTGGAGCTTTAATCAATGTGATGGCAACATTTTGAAAAAAACTAATTTTTTCCCATGAATGCGAAACGTGCTCGTGCAGCTTAAATTTTATTTTTATTTTGTACGAAAAAATTGTTGAAGAATATAGTTCAAATATTTATTTAAAAATTCATTAAAAATAGAAATTTAATTTTAAGGTTAAGACATTGGTATCATTTGAAAGATAAATGTTTTATCTTTAACTTCATGTAAAAATCGTTTTTGTGCGGTGATATTTTCGGAAGTTATAGCAGAAACACGCCAAAATTTCACTTAATTTTTAAATAAATAAAATTATAACTAAAAATTCGAAAAAAGAACATCCAGGTGCACATTCCCGACCTCCAAGGTATACACATGCCAAATTTGGTAGCTGTATGTCAAACGGTCTGGCCTGTAGAGCGCCAACACACACACACACACGCATTGAGTTTTATTATAAGTTTAGATATAGATTTAAGCTCAATCTTTCATTTTTTTTTCGATATCAATAAATTGATTGAGAAATTTTTCAAGTATCCTGAAATTACCACATAAGATTGTTCGAAGATCAATCTTCCCAGATAAGTCTTCCAATAGTTTTAGAAAATACTTTACTTGTCATATTTGTTAAATTTTTTGTTAAAAATGTTAACTAATTATCTGTAATACTTTATTAGTATTCATATACTAACTTTCAGCGTTTTCAGTTCAGAGATTAAATAAAAGCCTAATTATTAAACATACATCATTTTTATCCTTCTTAATATTTATAACAGCCCCATCATTAATTAAAAGATAATCCAAAATGATTAAGAGATTTAGATTGAAGTCGAACTAATTCTATTTTTGGATTTACGTAAATTTAAAGTATTTAAAGATTTAAAATTTTGATTAACTGATATAATATAAAATAATTGTGAGTTTTATTAAGCCCTATTGAGCTACATTTTTTTTCTTTATTTAATTAAATATATTTATGGGTTGTAAAAAACATTGAAGGAACGGAAAAGACATTTCAGAATAAAAAACAAAGTGAATATTTTATACATGTAAAAAATTTATATATATATGGGTTTTATATAATTCCATAATAAGAAGTAAGAATTATTAACCCTTTGAAAAGAACTTTTTAATAATTAAAGTACACGGTATGGCTCAGTTGGGATTAAATATTCTTTAAAAAACCGATAAACATAACATATAAGTGATTAATAGAAATAAATAAATTTAATAGCATTTTTACCCCACATGCTCGAATGACAGTTAAATAAATCCAAAAGGTTTTTTGGTAAAGTAATAAAAAGGAAATTTTCAACAATGTTTCTGATTCAATCGTGTGACTCCCAGTACGATTTCCGTCATCCGACCGCGGGTCAAAATTACGAGATCCGTCCCAAAATACCCCTAGTGTTACTTCAAAAACGGGACGTTAATATAACTAAACTAAACTAACCCAGTACTATTTCAACCGTTAATGTAGTGTTAAACTTAGTAACGGACTAATATTTCATTTAACACTAATCTACTCCCAAACCTACCAACCATGTTTTACATTATGCTTGAGAAATCTATGTCTTCATAAAAGCTAAATTTCAATAAACCCTTTTTCCTTCATTTCCAACCAGAAATGTCCCGAATTTTCATAGAAATTTTTAGTCTGATATTTTTATATGAAATACATTCAAAGCCAGCATCCTTAATTCCTCTTACAAATACTCAGAGAATGATAAACTTTCAGATTGTAAAGAAATGTATCTGAGAGATTTCTTAATAATCTCTCAGTGAAAGTTTTAAGTAGCGAAGAATCTGATGATGATCATAAGTGCGATAGAGCCAACATGAGGAGACTGATGGCTCACTTAGATAAAAAATACGAAGATGATAATAAAGTGCGCTTCCGATTGAGAGAAAATAAACTAATCAGAACTTGAAATCTCGATCAATAAGGAGGTAAATTATTAAAACCTTTCGTGCAGACTTTCTAGATAACTTAAAATATTATTAATAATAATAAATTGATGTAATATTATATAATAAATATGATTTCAATTTACTTATCGATAATACGAAACCATCTTTACTTATGCATTATTTAGTAACTATGCATAAAAAAAGAAATGCCCTTACCAGAAACTAATGAACAATTTTAATACAAAGCCGGAATTATAATCATTGGTAAAACAATAGAGAGTCCTTTCTTAAGACAGGCATCATGAATTATTAAATGTTATTTTATTTTTGATTATGATAAAGTTAAAAGAAAACATGAAATGGTCTAAAAATATAAACGATGTATGTAACCGATTTTATTACTTTATTTTAACAAAGTAATAAAAAATTTTAAAAAGCTGTCCAAGTAATACGATTATTTTATTTTATAATGTTGAAATAAATGTATAGATATATTTCAAATAAATAGTTAAAAATTATACTTGAAGTCATAAAATAATGATGAAGTCACCTAAGTGAGCGCGAAATTTATAGAATGGAAACATACTTTCAAATATTTATAAAGGTCTCATGGATTTCTTCCTGAAAAATTAAATCTTTAGAAACAAAAACTTATATAAATTTAGAAATTTCTTTCTGATATAGACATATAAATATAACAGCGATATTAATTTTTTCATATACTCCTAAAAATGCAGGACATGTTTTTTTCAACGTATTTTTGTGTATTTCTTCAAATACACGGCAATTTGTTGAGGATAAAATATATCTGAAATATATACTATTTTGACTTAGATAATTATTTAAAAAATATTATATAAAATCATTACATTGTATGTCAGTAGCATAAGGATATTACTTAAACGACACAATAAAGTACAGATACTTTAATTTCTCATCTAGAGAAGAAAGCCTCTCCACTACCACAAAAATATCTCCATTTCCGTGTAACCTAAATTTCCCGAATGCATACTGAAAAAAACAGTTTTTTTATGACCAATCTATCCACCGAAAAAAAAACTATGCATTTCTAAACAGGGAAATGCTTAGAATATACGAAATCAATTTTGGTCTGTTTCATACCGAGCCTATCATAAGCGTGAGCATATGGTGAAGGAGCAGAACGGAAGAGAACGAAATCTATTTCGTGTCGCAAAGTCATGAATTCAATAGCATTGAAATATCTCCCCAGCAGCAAACAAACAAATGTCGAGACAGACCTCTCCTTACTAAAATTTTGCTATTCTACTTCCCAACTGATAAGGGCGTATTTGATCAATTTTGTTATTTGCTCTTGATATCGATTCTTTAATAGATTCTGGAGGACTCCCTATGCTCTATATTACTCAGTACTTTCTGGTTTATGGGTATATAGTACATGTAGAAGTTATGATGATTTCTAAGGCATGATTCAAACTGTAAAAGTATATTTCTTTAGTCATTTTCCTATACTAAAATTTGGTAATCAGTATAATTTGGAATAAATCAATATGATTTAGAGCAAATCAATATTTTTTGGGGTCTTAACTTCTACATGTGTCATCACTATAATTTCTTTTCATTTTTGTACAGATATTTTCATTTAAAATTCAGAAAAAAAAATGAAATGTTGAATATAAATAATTTTATGTTTGTCCAAAGCCATTTGTTACTATTTTTGTTCTAAACATAGCTACAAATTCTGATTTCTAAATTTTAAAACCAATAAATTTTGAATTTTTATATCTTTGGTTTAAAACAGTTTATATATTAATATAATATTCTTCAAGTAAATTTTTGAAATAGTGTAAAATTGCTGAAAGTCTCCATGCTTTTATAAGTAAATAGATTTAGTTATCTTCGTAATTATTAATCTCGTGATTAATGCATTAGTTTTAGTATTTTAATTTTAGTTTAACAAATAAGGAAAGAAAACTTGAAATGACAAAATTATTTGCTTATGCAGTTTCTTAAATTTTAATCTAAAGCAAATATTTAGTTCCAAAGAATCAAATGTTAATAAAATTTACATTAATGAATATTTAAACATAATTGCAGTATTTATCTACAAAAGAGTAATTTACTCAGGAATATTTTGAAATGGAAGTGAAATTATTCACTAAAATGATTACATCAAATTTATGGAAAGTATTTGTTTTCTGCTGCGAAAATAGCAATACTACACTTTGCATAGGGAAAATAATGCAGAGTCGCATCCCAGGTGCGACATAATTCTTTTTCATTCAATAATACTTATTCTATTATTTACATTTCCAGCTGGAAATGGGATCTATCTGTAAATTAAGCATATTAAAAATCTATAAATTTGAATGTATCGCAAGAAATATATTATATGCAGTACTACCTGAATTAAATATATGCATACAGTAGGAAGGAAATGCGCAATTTTTAAAATGTAGAAAAAGAATTAGAAGTAATATTTAAAAAATCACTACCAGTTATAGAATAAATTCAAACCTCAAATTAATCCTAAATAAAGAAATTAAAATAGCCCTTATTTAATCATGATTTTAAAGACTGTCTAAAAATGCCAAAGCATGACTGGAACTAATGGTAATGAATAGTGAAAAGCGTAACGCATTGTATGTGTAATTATAATCCACATAGAGATTCTGTAACTTCTCTTCTAGAATATAATATGCAAATGAGGCATGTGTTTCCTTTTCTTTATTTTTTTCTTTTTCTTTTTTTTCTTCCTTAATTACTCCTGCAACACTACAACTCCCATTTTTCGATATTAGAAAATTAAAGATTCACCTCAAAAGATCAAGGTCAGTCTGTTGGTTGATTACTTGATATAACAGATTTATTTCTCGAGTTTACATTAACAAGAGAGCAGTCGTTCAAGATCTTACTTGCAATGCCAGATTTTCTAGAGTTCTAGTCATTGTTTCAACTCAAATATATTTTATATTATAATAGACGGAAAGAGTTTTCAGAACAATAAAGGTCCAAATATCGTATGTGCTCCAGTCTCTTCTCATTTCGTGTTGCTACAAGTTTGGAAATCGGGATTTCCCAAATGAGCAGTCAATGACCAATCTTCTTTGAAAAGATAATAATCAATATCTTTCCCTACTTAATTGATGATGATCAACGATTCTGTAATTGACTTTTTCTTCATATTTGCCAACCCTTTTGATATTGTCCCATCGAATCTGAATCGTGCTGCTAGGTGGAGTTGTAAGCTGACTTATAACGCTACGCATAGCCACATTATGAAACAAAGACATTATTTGCATGATTATAGATTAACTGAGCTATGTAAATAAATTTGATTATTAATAAGGACTAAGTTTGTTTTATTTTAACTAGTCTCTTTATAGATATCATACTGAGCTTTAAACAAAACAATATCAGATTTCTAAAAATGTTTTAATTCCATTTCACAAACTCTTCAATCTGTCATTTCTATGTTTGGATTCTATGCATTAAGATTATTTTCAGGAAATGGCCGGTAGTGTTTTACATGACAAGTAAAATTAAATATCTTGATCTGACCAGTACTCTAAATGAAAAAGCAGTGGCCGTAATCCGCGGAAAAAAGCTGACTGAAATGTTAAGTTTCCTCAATAGGGGCGAATAGCGAAGAAAACTTATATGATAATGGAGTGACCTCCATTTGAACACCAAATTGTCCCCCTTGTAAAATGTTGAATATTTCATTTTGCTGCTGTGGGGGTAAATAGAGATAATTCTTATATTATCAAAACATTTCTTACATTAGAATGTGTAGTGCTTAATATATTTAGTATATACATTAAGAATAATCTTATTTTGTTTATTAGTAAAATATATTTTTTCCGTTTGTTATATAGAATATGTACTTCCTCATATATTTACAAAAACATACCACAACTAAAGCTTTTTATATTTAATATTACAGCAAAGGATGTTATTTGGTACCAGGTATAAAATAATTTTAAGTTTCTTCTATAATATAACGTCTTTCTTGCCTTTAGCTATCATTTATCTCTATTTATAATAAAGATAAATGAGTATAGGGGGGTGCGCTTTCCAGGTCAACCCATTTAACTTTGAGCTTCTTTTCTTCGGCATATATACACTTTGGAGGAAAGAAATGGTTATCTAGGATGATTTTCCCTAAATTTTGAAATTGAAATACAATGATCCAAAAATTAAACAAAATTTTGTATTACCCCCGAAAAGCATCTGAAAATACTGCAGCATAGAATTTAGTTTTGCACAGTCTTAAAATTCAAAAACAGTATATTATAACTATGCCAATTTCTTATGTCTAATTTGTTCTATTTTAAATTAATTAAAAAATAATTTTAAGAATATTTTCTCAAAAATATATTTTATATAAAAGGAAAACAAAATGTAATCAGCGCAAGCACGTCACGCATGCGACACGAATGCGTAGTAATTTGAGTAAGAATATATATATATATATATTATATACACACACACACACACACACATATATATATATACACATACACACACACACACACACATATATATATATATATATATACAGATACACACACGCATACATATATATATATATATATATACATACACACAAATACATACATATGTACATACATATACACATACATACATACATACATATACACACACATACATACACGATGGAAGCCTAGCTACCATCTGAGTTCCAGGGCGAATGAAATAGTCAAGTTGTACATTTCATAATAAGACGGCACGACATAAAATTAAAAAGGGAAGAAGTAAAGAGTTAGAAGGGCTGTTGCTGCCCATTTACATCAAGTTAGTTAACATCGCAGAAATTCAGACATTCAGTTACGTCACATACAAACACCAAGTCCAATGTTTCACTTTCGCTTGCTCAAGCTCATGTCCGTGTGACGTCAGCTGGTGGATAGAAGGTAGATGCAGTGCCACCTGGTGGTCCGCGGAACAAGGATACCACAGCGGCCATTCTAACTGCAAGAGCTTATATCAGCGAGCTTTTCATCTATTGGATTCCAACATTACCAAGTAAACACTCGAACAAAAAAAACCTGAAATGAACAAAAAAAAAAAAAAAAAAAAAAAAAAGAGAAAAAAAAAAAATATGAAAAAATAGATTTCTTTGTTTAGATGCAGTGGATTCTAGTCCGTTTTAAGTTATTCTGCCCCACATTTTCATGTGGTCTGCTGCAGTAGATGTGATGTTTGGTCCTCCGTTTTGTCCGACCTTTCTGACATCATAGCGGTCGTTCAACCTGACTTTCACCACTTCGTAAGGACCGAAGAATTTTGGTCGCAACTTGTGACTAGTCCCTAATTGAGTCCGTTGAATTGCAATAAAGTCGCCAACTTTGTACTGATGTGCTTCCTTTCTCTTTTTATTGTAGTTTCGACGATTTTCTTCCTGGACCGTTAGAATGTTTCTTTTAACTTTCTCGCGAATATTTTCTCGATCTTCAAAAAAGGATTCCATGCTTTCCTTTTTCAGCAATTCAAATATGTGTAGGTCTTCATTGGTTTTCATCTTCACGCCAGTTAGGAGCTCAAAGGGTGTTCGTTGGGTACTTCTTGAAACTGTTGAGTTCAACGTCCGCTGGACAGGAGGAACAAATTTATACCATTTGGTGTGATCGTCCAACGATAGGTTTGCTAAAATAGGAATTATGGTTCCATGGATTTTTTCGACTTGCCAATTACCTCTGAGAATTCCGGTTGTGATGCTGAGATGTTTAATACTTTCATTCTCTCAATATTCTTGAAATTGTTTGGATGTAATTGCACTGCCTTTATCGGTTATGATCCGATGTGGATTTCCAAATGTAACGTCTTGTTGTTTCCGTTTGTCGATGGCATCATGAGCAGATGTAGATTTTACGTGGTTTTTCCAAGTGAATTTGGTAAATGCGTCGATTACAGTGAAGAATTGGTTGTAATTTTTATTGGTAGATGTTAAAGGACCTAAAATGTCAATATGGTACGTGCTGAAGGGGACTTCTTCCTTCGGGATAGGATATAAAAATCCTTTGCCTTTCCCTCGCCGTTTATTTACAAGAATACACTCTATACAGTTTGATATGACATTTTCTAATATTAAGAAAATAGAAAGTTTGCTTTACGACGTCTTCAGTTTTATTGATACCGAAATGACCTTTAGAATGAATATTTTTAACAATTTCCGGTCTGCATTAGTTGAGGAACTATCAAGAGATCAGAATCATCTACGATTTCATAAAGCACATTATTCCTAAGAATAAAGTCATTAATTTGCTTATTTTCCAAACGTTGTTTTATGGAACTTATATATTCATCATTTTGTTGACAATTGACAAATTTGGATGTTATTTCATCGAGTGTTACAAGCATAATAGGGTATCGACTTAAACAATCCACATGATTCATTTGTTTGCCTGGACGATGTACAATTTCATAGTTAAAGGCTTCCAAAAATAAAGCCCATCTAGCAATTTTTGGTGTCAAATGTGTTTTACTCTTAGTTTTTTGAAATATCAAACAATCCGTTGCGATTCGAAATTTACTACCAACTAAATAGTTTCAGAATTTCTTTAAAGCTTCAATAATTGCTAAAACTTCAAGTTCGTAACTTGAATATTTCTCTTCTTGGGGGGAGGTTTTTTTTACTCATGTAATGAATTGGGTGAAACTTATTATCAGCAGACTGTTAAAAGAGAATAGCGCCATAACCAAATTTGCTAGCATCAGTATGCAATTCAAGTATCGCACCCTGCTTGAAAATCTGTAATACAGGTTTTTCAGAAAGCTTTTGTTTTAGAGTTTGGAATGCTGAAATTTGTTCGGGTCCAAAATAGAACACTGTGTTGTCACGAAGTAAGTCACTCAATGGCTTAGCTATTAATGCATAATTTTGAATAAATTTTCCGAAATAACCAGTGAGGCCAAGAAAGCTTTGAACCTGTTTAACGCTTTTAGGTTTTGGAAAATTTTGGACGGCAGCAGTTTTATACAAAGAAGGACTAATTTTACCGTTTCCAATAATGTAACCCAGAAATTCAATTTTAGACTTCAGAAATTGGCATTTCTTCAAGTTAAGTTTTAATCCGTATTCTGATGCAGTTTGTAGTACCCTAGATAAAAGCTTTATACCATCAAGCTCATCAATATTAGGTATAATGATGTCATCCATGTAGATAACTACAACACCTTCTTTAAGAAGATCACGATACACATGGTTAATGAATCTTTGGAAAATATTGGTAAATGGCTATTGCAAAGACCAATTGGGACTTTGTTAAATTCGTATTGTCCATCGTGCGTGACAAATGAAGTGAACTTTTTACTATCTTCTTCCATCTCCACGTGGAAGAATCCATTTTTCAAATCAATTGTTGAAAAAAATTTTCCTGAGTGCAATTGGTCTAGCATTTCTTCTATTAGGGATAACGGATATCTATCTTCAACCGTTTTAGCATTTAATTTACGATAATCTATGCAGAGTCGTAAGTTACCGTCTTTTTTCTTACATAAGATTAATGGAGAACAATAATCGGAACAACTATCTCTAATTATACCCTGATTTAACCAATCAGTTATTTGCTCATTTACTTTCTGTTTTTCAGGAAAAGAGAGTCGCCTGGGTCTTTGACAAATAGGAATTTGATCTTGTAATACAATACACGTTTTCAACTTAGTATCCTTAGTTTTAATAGGTTTATGATTAGTAATCAATGATGACAATTCATTTCGAATATTTGGATCATTAACATGCGAAAAATCAAAAGGACATTCATCAATCACATTTGCAACATGAAACAAAAAATACTCATCAT
>JAPMOR010028118.1:255446-300347 GCA_026543865.1 Argiope aurantia
TTAACATCGCAGAAATTCAGACATTCAGTTACGTCACATACAAACACCAAGTCCAATGTTTCACTTTCGCTTGCTCAAGCTCATGTCCGTGTGACGTCAGCTGGTGGATAGAAGGTAGATGCAGTGCCACCTGGTGGTCCGCGGAACAAGGATACCACAGCGGCCATTCTAACTGCAAGAGCTTATATCAGCGAGCTTTTCATCTATTGGATTCCAACATTACCAAGTAAACACTCGAACAAAAAAAACCTGAAATGAACAAAAAAAAACGAGACAGTAAAAGTATATGAACAATTAAAGTTAGGAAAATATAGATTTCTTTGTTTAGATGCAGTGGATTCTAGTCCGTTTTAAGTTATTCTGCCCCACATTTTCATGTGGTCTGCTGCAGTAGATGTGATGTTTGGTCCTCCGTTTTGTCCGACCTTTCTGACATCATAGCGGTCGTTCAACCTGACTTTCACCACTTCGTAAGGACCGAAGAATTTTGGTCGCAACTTGTGACTAGTCCCTAATTGAGTCCGTTGAATTGCAATAAAGTCGCCAACTTTGTACTGATGTGCTTCCTTTCTCTTTTTATTGTAGTTTCGACGATTTTCTTCCTGGACCGTTAGAATGTTTCTTTTAACTTTCTCGCGAATATTTTCTCGATCTTCAAAAAAGGATTCCATGCTTTCCTTTTTCAGCAATTCAAATATGTGTAGGTCTTCATTGGTTTTCATCTTCACGCCAGTTAGGAGCTCAAAGGGTGTTCGTTGGGTACTTCTTGAAACTGTTGAGTTCAACGTCCGCTGGACAGGAGGAACAAATTTATACCATTTGGTGTGATCGTCCAACGATAGGTTTGCTAAAATAGGAATTATGGTTCCATGGATTTTTTCGACTTGCCAATTACCTCTGAGAATTCCGGTTGTGATGCTGAGATGTTTAATACTTTCATTCTCACAATATTCTTGAAATTGTTTGGATGTAATTGCACTGCCTTTATCGGTTATGATCCGATGTGGATTTCCAAATGTAACGTCTTGTTGTTTCCGTTTGTCGATGGCATCATGAGCAGATGTAGATTTTACGTGGTTTTTCCAAGTGAATTTGGTAAATGCGTCGATTACAGTGAAGAATTGGTTGTAATTTTTATTGGTAGATGTTAAAGGACCTAAAATGTCAATATGGTACGTGCTGAAGGGGACTTCTTCCTTCGGGATAGGATATAAAAATCCTTTGCCTTTCCCTCGCCGTTTATTTACAAGAATACACTCTATACAGTTTGATATGACATTTTCTAATATTAAGAAAATAGAAAGTTTGCTTTACGACGTCTTCAGTTTTATTGATACCGAAATGACCTTTAGAATGAATATTTTTAACAATTTCCGGTCTGCATTAATTGAGGAACTATCAAGAGATCAGAATCATCTACGATTTCATAAAGCACATTATTCCTAAGAATAAAGTCATTAATTTGCTTATTTTCCAAACGTTGTTTTATGGAACTTATATATTCATCATTTTGTTGACAATTGACAAATTTGGATGTTATTTCATCGAGTGTTACAAGCATAATAGGGTATCGACTTAAACAATCCACATGATTCATTTGTTTGCCTGGACGATGTACAATTTCATAGTTAAAGGCTTCCAAAAATAAAGCCCATCTAGCAATTTTTGGTGTCAAATGTGTTTTACTCTTAGTTTTTTGAAATATCAAACAATCCGTTGCGATTCGAAATTTACTACCAACTAAATAGTTTCAGAATTTCTTTAAAGCTTCAATAATTGCTAAAACTTCAAGTTCGTAACTTGAATATTTCTCTTCTTCGGGGGAGGTTTTTTTACTCATGTAATGAATTGGGTGAAACTTATAATCAGACTGTTGAAAGAGTATAGCGCCATAACCAAATTTGCTAGCATCAGTATGCAATTTAAGTTTCGCACCCTGCTTGAAAATGTGTAATACAGGTTTTTCAGAAAGCTTTTGTTTTAGAGTTTGGAATGCTGAAATTTGTTCGGGTCCAAAGTAGAACACTGTGTTGTCACGAAGTAAGTCACTCAATGGCTTAGCTATTAATGCATAATTTTGAATAAATTTTCGGAAATAACCAGTGAGGCCAAGAAAGCTTTGAACCTGTTGAACGCTTTTAGGTTTTGAAAAATTCTGGAAGGCAGCAGTTTTATCCAAAGGAGGACTAATTTCACCGTTTTCAATAATGTAACCCGGAAATTCGATTTTTGACTTCAGAAATTGGCATTTCTTCAAGTTAAGTTTAAATCCGTATTCGGATGCAGTTTGTAATACCCTAGATAAACGCTTTATACCATCAAGCTCATCAATACTGTGTATAATGATGTCATCCATGTAGATAACGACAACGCCTTCTTTAAGAAGATCATGATACACATGGTTAATGAATCTTTGGAAAATACTCGGGCTATTACAAAGACCAAATGGGACTTTGTTAAATTCGTATTGCCCATAATGCGTGACAAATGAAGTGAACTTTTTACTATCTTCTTCCATCTCCACGTGGAAGAATCCATTTTTCAAATCAATTGTTGAAAAAAATTTTCCTGAGTGCAATTGGTCTAGCATTTCTTCTATTAGGGATAACGGATATCTATCTTCAACCGTTTTAGCATTTAATTTACGATAATCTATGCAGAGTCGTAAGTTACCGTCTTTTTTCTTACATAAGATTAATGGAGAACAATAATCGGAACAACTATCTCTAATTATACCCTGATTTAACCAATCAGTTATTTGCTCATTTACTTTCTGTTTTTCAGGAAAAGAGAGTCGCCTGGGTCTTTGACAAATAGGAATTTGATCTTGTAATACAATACACGTTTTCAACTTAGTATCCTTAGTTTTAATAGGTTTATGATTAGTAATCAATGATGACAATTCATTTCGAATATTTGGATCATTAACATGCGAAAAATCAAAAGGACATTCATCAATCACATTTGCAACATGAAACAAAAAATACTCATCATCATTGCTGCAGAAACGAATTCCGTCTTTACCAAATGTAAATTGAGTTTGTTGCAAAACGTCAGTTCCAATAATCATATCAAGTGGAAATGTGTCATCACTAAGAACATGAATTTTTGCAGGTAATGTTTGATTTTGAATAGTAATAGAATCCTGAAAGAAACCAATACTTTGAACTGTATTTGGGCCAACTCCAGAAGAAGTTACATGAGAAGGATGTAATGGTGGGGAACCAATTTTTAGATATGCATTTTCATTAATAATAGTGGCTTGCGACAAAGTGTCACAAAATACAGATAATTGAATTTCTTTAAGTATAATTTCAACATGTATGGGGTTTGGGGAAAATTTTTGAGCAGAAATATGGTGTTCAGTTCTGGTAGGTGTAGCAAGTGTAGCGTCAGATTTGGATTCAGCGTTTCGTGAATTTTGAGGGCAATTAGCATGAACATGGCCAAAATGTTTGCAGCCGTAATATTGTTTACCAAGTGTCTTATTCGTGCTGTGTGTACGCTTATGTCCTTTTAAACCACAGGAGTAACATACTGGTTGTGGGTTTGGAGTAAGCATACGGTCCAATTTTGTATTATGAGTGGGATCAAATTTTTTGTCATTACTTTGCCGAAATGTTCCTGAGGCATTAAATAGCTTTTCATAAATTTTCAATTTTTCCTTAAATTCAGGAATTGATTTACAGCCGTACAAAATAATTTTATTGTTTGATGAATCGGGAATTCCGTTTATGACATACTCGATCAAAGAGGAATCATCAAGGGAACCCTTGTGGGCAAGATCTCGCATGGCCAAGAAATATTCTTATAATGTTTCAAATGGTTTCATACGTCGAAATTCCATCAATTTATGTAATTGGATGCCATTTACCCTATCTGAAAACTCTGATAATAAATGTTTCTTCATTTGTTCCCAATTTGTAATTCCACGAATAGATCTCATTAAAGTTTACGCGGGACCTGTCAAACATTTCTTAACGAAAATAATTTTGTGAATTTGATTCCTTATTTCATATAAATTAAATATATCTTCAACATCAGAAAGGAAAGTTTCAACGCTGTAATTATCTCGTGACGAAAAGGGTTTTACTAAATCAACAATATCTTTGAGACTAAATGCCTGGAAAGAATTACAAGCAGAGCGTTGCGTATCAAATGAAGGCAATGAATTTTGGATTGCCTCATCAAGATTAATGTGCGGTATCTGGTGTTCATTTTTCAAATCGGAAGGATTTAATTTATTGCTTGTGGTTAGCTGCGAGCCTTCAATTTCCGTTTTTGATTCTTCAAGGTCATCCGTTTCTCTCAAATCAGATAGCTTCGTTTGCAACAACGAAAGATCGCTTAGATTCGTTAGAATAATATCACTACACTTTTCTAAATCAGTATGAAATTCTAAATGCAAGAGATTACAGATAGAAATGAAATCTTTAAGCGAAAATTCTTTCAGAACTTTCTATTTCGCCACTTCCAATTGAAAGTTAGGTGGGAATCCAGAAAATTTGCGTAATTTAAAACGGTTTTGCCTGTCGCCGTCGGAGCCAAATATTAACTTATGCAAAAGTTGGATTTGGTTCTTACTACCGGTTTTTAGAGATTTAGAAATTTTGGGGCAATCATTTAGAGTAACCATTATTCTCTACTTCAAGCAACTATCACACAAAGATTCAAAAAGTAATACCAATGTCTATAAGACGTAGACACTCAAAATTAAGATAATAAATCAAGCTTTAAAATATGCATTCAAAAATAGAAAATAAAATTCCACATCAAAATTTCAAATAGCAACAATATAATAAAATATTATTTCTCAAAATATGCAATCTTCTTAACAGTTTTTGTTCAAAAAAACAAAGTTACAAATTCATATATCAATGGCATCAAATGATTAATTCTTCAAAGTATATATCAAATATTTCTTCAAAATAAATCTTTCTTTTTGGAGCAAACAGAAAATATAAATTTAGATCAGCATCAGATTAATTCTTCAAAATATGAATCAAATCTTTTTTTAAATAAATTCCACTTCAAGAAAATAGATGTAAATTCGGGACAGTTCTAGAGACGGGTACCATTTTGCGCCAAATTTTTTTCTCGCCAAATTTTTCTCGCCAAGCCCCGCGGACGCTGTAATCTTTAGAATTGTATATCTCAATGTTATGACTATTTGCCAGAAATTTTTTTTGAAGATAACAGAGTTCATGGGGCTATGGCAGGAGAAAAATTTGGCATGAATAATAATAAAAAAAAGAATTATAAATAATTAAACAATGTGATTGATTTAATAGGTTAAGTTTATACCTATATTTTATCTTTTGAATATAAACTTATTTATGCAGAATATATATTGACACAACATTAATGTTTTTTCAAATAATATCTGCTTATGATGAATAATATAGTTGCTGAAATCAGTTTACAACATCCAGAGTTGAAGAACTAAAGTAAAATAATTGAAGGATTAAATAAATTATACTACTTATCGTTTGTAAATTTTAAATATTCATTCTATTCAATTTTTTTGCTTTGTCCAAATGTCAACAATTTTGTAATGTTGGTTATTTTTTAACCCTTGATTGTTTAACTTTGCCCACATTTAACTATAAATATCCACAAATAATTGCTGTCTTTAATTAAAATGATAGAATGGAAATCTTTTCTTACATATCAGAAAATAATGTTGCATTTGACTTTTGCCTGTCTGCCTACCTCCACCCCCCAATATTTAAAAAATATTATAATGTTTGCTTTCAAAAAATTTTGTTGCAATCTAATTTTGATATGTTGAAATGTGCAATACTTGATGTTTAAAAAAAAAAGTTTCATTTGAGTTTTAAAGAAAAATCCATTCTGTCGTGATTCTTCTCTCATTCTTTCTCTATTATGTCAAATAATTGAAACATGGATTTGTAAACTTAATAAAGAGTAATTCTTTATTAAATTTTGAGAATTTTACTTTGAGAATTTTGGTTAAAAAGTTACATTATTCATAAAAATTGATTTTCAGTATTGTTAATACATTTTTACCATTTGTGCATAAAAATAGAATTTTATTATTTATTTACTGTCAAAAATATGTTAGCTATATTTATATAGTATATTTAGATACACAATTATTATGTAAGGAAAGAATAAAAAAAAAATGTGTGCCTAAAAACAGTACAAAAGAAATTGTTTATTTTTATTATTAAATAGACCTTTTCAAAAGCATTATATTTGAAGATTTATCTATTTTTGCTTATATAATATGTCCATTAAACTTTTTTCTTTCTATTTTGCTTCATAATTAATAATCTAATATCTTCATCTATGACTTGATTTAAAGGCTGTATTGTCATGAGCTAACTATCATTTTGCTGCAATAAAAACAAATTAATTATAATCTTCCATTAATTTTCTTAAACAATAGGAAATGTGCAAAATCAACTATATCAAAATCAATTCAAATCTGATTGGTTGATAATTAGATCACCGACAACCCCCCCATTCTCTTACGACTCTTAACAGGGTTACCATACATTGGAGTCGTAGAGGGGTTGCCATATTGGTAACTTTAGCTTTAAAATTTGGCGCCAAACTTGGCGGTACCCGTCTCTAGGATTTAGCCGTAAATTCAACATCAAGGTATTAATTCAAAACCTTCAAAGTTCTAATCTCAAAAGCATCAAAATTGCAATTTCGAAAGCTTCAAGGTATTCTTCGAAATAGCAAATATTCTTGCAACAAAACGGAAGAATTAAGTTCAACATCCGAGTAGCATCAAATAAGCAAATTTATCTTCAAATAACTTTCGCTTCATCAAAATTATGCATCAAAATTAAGAATTCGTCATCAACTATATAACTCTTAAATAATTTCGAAAATAACTTCTCAATTTTCCTGAAGTTAAATCTTCATCAATTTTAATATTCCATCAACCATCTACATTTTCTTGAACAAGCATCTATGTGTTCTTCAAATAATAGGGAGAATCATCAAAATGTACTTACAGTTTGCCGTTCGAAGTTACCAGTTTCGGTTTTGGAAACCATAAACACTTCTTTAACTTCCATGTTAATCCATTTGGTTTTAACACAAAGTCTTAGCACAACATCACTAAATTTGTAGCTCAATACTGGTTGCGCATCAAAAGATAACCTGAAAGCTGGGTCTAGGGGTGTTGTAGTTTTAAGGTAGCCAAGTTCGATAGGTCGAGCCATCATGTAGGATAGAAGCCTATCTACCATCCGAGTTCCAAGGCGAATGAAATAGTCAAGTTGTACATTTCATAATTTAATGGAAGACAAACAAACATAAAGACGGCACGACATAAAATTAAGAAGGAAAGAAGTAAAGAGTTAGAAGGGCGTTTGCTGCCCATTTACATCAAGTTGGTTAACATCGCAGAAATTCAGACATTCAGTTACGTCACATACAAACACTAAGTCCAACGTTTCACTTTCGTTCGCTCAAGCTCGTGTCCATGTGATGTCAGCTGGTGGATAGAAGGGAAATGCAGTGCCACCTGGTGGTTCGCGGAACAAGGATACCACATATATATTGTTGTTGTTGTTGAAAATCATAAATAATCGTGTTTATTCTAGATTTCACGGTTTTGTTTGTTTGTTTGATTGTTTTTTACTTCCGGAATGCAAAACTTGGAAACATGAATATTTTATCTTATAAATTATCTAAAAAAATCAGGATGCTTTTTTTGGTATTACGTTTATTTATACTTGCAAGTATCCATATATATATATATATATATACTTATAATAAAGCTCAATGTGTGTGTGTGTGTGTGTGTGTGAGAGAGAGAGAGAGAGAGAGAGAGAGTGAGTGTGTGTGTGTGTGTATGTTGGCGCTCTGCAGGCTAGACCATTCAACCTACAGCTACCAAATTTGGCACGTGTATACCTTGGAGGCCGGGAATGTGCACCTGGGGGTTATTTTTTCGAATTTCAAACTAGAATTTTATTTATTTAAAAATTAAGCAAAATTTTGACGTGTTTCTGCTATAACTTCCGAAAATATTACCTCACAAAAAATATTTTTACATCAAGTTAAAGATAAAAAATTTATCTTTTAAATGATACTACTGTTTTAATCTTAAAATTAAATTTCTATTTTTAATGAATTTTTAAATAAATATTTTAACTATGTTTTTCAATAATTTTTTTCGTAAAAAATAAAAATTAAAATTAAGCACGTTTCGCATTCATGGGAAAAAATTAGCCTTTTTCAAAGTGTTGCCATCACATTGATTAAAGCTCCAATTAAAAATAAATTAAATCTTTTTGGAAATAAAATCTGCAAAAATATAATTTTCGGCAAGTGTCTGTAAGAAATGAAACAAATATGAAATATTATTTTTTCTAAAAAATAGATTAAAGAAAAATTATTTTATGATCTTTCACACTTTCTATATTATTAATCCAATAAATCAGTTTTATTTTAAGGCAAATTTTGTTTAATATTAACAGGATATCCATTCAAATCAGGGCCACACAGCTGATTTGTAAACATTTAGTAAGTCACAGATCTGCTAAAATGGTCTAAATGGAAAACGATTATATTTTATGTAACTTGATTTAATAAATGCTCTAATAAATAACGAATTTTTGATTTTACATTAAGCATCTGCTGTGGAAATTACGAATAACAAAACGTTCTTGAAACACTAATATTTTAAATAAAGAGTTAATTTCCAATCAACTAAATCAATCATTTAAACTGGCTGAATTATGAAAATTTGAATATCACTATTTAATAAAAAAAGGATAAATTTAGATTTTCCATCGATCGCTTCAAAGAAAATTCGCCAATCAGCGAGCAGGTTTCTCAAGATTAATTTGCCTAAGATTATGAAAATGCTGAGTTTTTCTAAATTTTTAACATTCAAAACTTCATAAATTAGTATTAATTGATCGTGGAAAACATATACATTCATTCATTCATTTATTTAAAATTTGGTGTGTCCAGAATATTTCTCAGAATATGATACCTTACTGCATTAAATTTAGACTTCATAATTTTTGAAATATATTTATAGGCCGGAACAAAATATTATTATTGATTTCATTTCAATCCTTTTGAAAGCAAAACTAAAAACTGAATTTTATGCTGAATCTGAGAAATTTTTGTTGAATTATTGTTTTAGATAATACATAAATTATGAAAAATATTTTGTAGCTCACATAAGACTTAAATACCGAGAGATTCTGTTTGCAATACTCATATTCAGTAATAATAATAATATATAAATAAAATAAAACGCTTGGTTTTATTTAAAAATATCTTTATATTAATTGCAATTTCATCATTTCCACTTTAAATTAAAGTTGAAGTTTTACCGGAAATGACAACAAATTACCAAAATATATATAGTAAATTGAACGAAACGATCTAAACAGTATAAGTTTGGTATGGCTATCAAAATTTGAAGATTAAAAATGTTTTGTTTGAGAATCCTTTAAGAGACCAGTTACTTTAAATATTTAATTGAAAATTGTAGCGAGCGCTAATACGGCGAACCGGCTGGTCGCCAAAGGCGGCTAGTATATATATATATTGCAACTTCTACCTCCTTTAAATTCTTTATGCTATATATATATATATATATATATATATATATATATATATATTGAAATGTTGTCCGATGTAAAGTATTTGCATATTTTCTCTTCTTCTACTATTAATTGATATTTTTATGTGTCTGAAAGCAAAATCTGTATTAAAATATTAATAAATCGCTTAGTAAAAAATGGTGTGCATCACGAAATAACATCATCTTATATTGCAGTGAAACTTCGACTTCCGAGACATGTGAGAATTGAGGTTTTGGAACTTATAACATGATTGTGAATAAAAATATATAATAAATTTCCTTTTAATAATTTACTGGATGGCACGCACAATCAGCGAGGTTTTTAAATTCTATATTTTGTTTGTTTTTTATTTTATTTAAATTTTTAAGCTTTTAATGCAGATTTGCTATAAGTAGCTTTCTGAAAAATTCCAACAACTATAGTGTTTGTATAAATGACTATCAAGGCTACAATTTGATAACAATACACTCATAGAAAGCAAAAGGTGAGAAGTCATAGGATACTGTAGAGTAAAATTGTGAAATATAAATGAGAAATAAATGAGAATCAGAAGCTCTCACTGGAAAGAGTCCTCCTAATTGAAAATTTTGTCTCTAATAGGTAACGCATATTTTGAAATTACGGTCTGAATTTGTGTAATCAGACATTTAATAGTCTTCCTATATTAAATGTATTTTTCTTTTAATTTAAAATTAAAGAAGTAGAGAACAGATCCTTAAAATGTCAACAAAAAAAATTGCTGCGCGACATGTAAAATTTATATCTATACATTTCTCGCAGATAGTTTTTCCTACACTTCCAGAATATTCTCATAAGTTTGTTTAATTTCTTTCTACTGAAATTGCTCATATTTAATGAGAAGATGACTAGCTAAAACGATTGAAATTTGTTATCATTTGTAATTTCTGTTCATAAACAACTTATCTGCACAAATTGCTGTGCGATATATTTAAGTAGGTAAAATAATTTTTATAAAGGACAGATTGCTGATTTTATTATCTCTTCTGCATTATTGCATTATTTTGTTCATATTTTTTTAATATATATGTTTGTTTTAAGTTTGATTACATAGTGTATATATATATATATATATATATATATATATATATATATGAAAGCTATGTATTAGCGGTTCTTTTATATCATTATGCGAAACTTTTGAATTTTTATTTTAATCTGTACGTCTAATAAAATTTCCAAAAAAAGATATCTTATCGAAATATAAATAATGTGAGAAAATAATTTAGTTATATTACTTTTAGATAAAAAAATTAAATTTCGGCTTACATTGTATTAAACATTAAAACATGTTCTAAATGTAAATTTAAAGTTAAAAATTCTTTAAAAACATCATTATTACTAACTATTTTGATACAAATTAAGTGATTAAATTCAAAAGAAATACCTTAATTTTTTAATCATTCAAAACATTTATGTTAATATACGGTATTCGATTTTAGCACGAATTGTATCAAAAGATTTTGTAAAAAAGTTATATATATATATATGACGGGTATATTTGGATTTTTTTTTCTGTTTCTTCAGCGTTCTGCAAATTCTATCAGCAAGCTGGAAATTTAGCAATCTGAAATGCATGGTCTGTTTGTTTACTCTACTTTTATTCATTTATAAATAACATTTATCTGTTTACTATATATATAGTACTGTTATTGGAAAAGACTTTTTTCCTTTTAACAGTTTCAGTGTTTTTCTGAGCGACAGAAATATAGTCGCCTCAATAATTCGTTTCTTTTGAATTTGTTTTTTTTATATATTTTATCATCAACAGTTATTTTTTATGTTGTTTATTCTTGAAACGAATTCCGAAAAACTTAGTACGAATATATATATTTTTTTTACACAAAGTATTTGAATGGGCGGGCAATGTACATGAAAAATTTTTTAGAAGGAACTATATTCCTATCTTGAATTTCTTTATTTTTTGCTTAAATTTCTTTCAGTGATTAATTTCTTTTCTGAAATGATTTGACGAAACTGTTTTTATTACTTCTATACCAGGGAAGAGAACAGGAATTTTTAGGATTTACAACTTAATAATCATTCATACACATGATGCACAAATCATATAGTAATTAAACATTTTATTGAAAATTTTTAATATTTTTCGAACATTAATACAGTAATACGGAAAAAAATACTACATTTTTTATAATAATATTACAATTAATTGTAATAGTATAAGTACGGAAAGTCTATGAAGTTTACGGAAATTAATAATACCTTATACTAAATAATATTTCCTTTATACTAAAAATATAATACATAGTAATAGTATGCTTAATAGTAATAGCATGGTACAATTTACGGAAAAATATTAATATTATCTTTTACTATATAAAGTATTTGAATGTGCGTATAATGTACATCAGCAATTTTTTTCTTTTAGAATGAGCAGTATCCCTGTGTTGAACTTCTTTAAATTTGTCCTAATTTCTTCTACTGATTCATATCTTTTTGAAATTCTTCGGCGAAACTATTTTTCTTAGTTCTATATTAACAAAGAGGACTGATATTTTTAGGATTCACAACTTAAATGGCATTCCTGTATATTCTGTATCAAATACATAGGGTTAAACATTTTATTGAAAATTTGAAATATTTTTCACAAAATAATACAGTATGAGCAGTAAAAAATAATTTTAAAAAAGCAATATGTATATATAGACTGAAACTGAATTAAGTGCATACATTTGCTTCGGATCATAAAAGCTTAGAAAATCAAGTGGTTCATTCATTTGGAGAAACCTCTTGCAGCAAACAATTGAACTAAAGAACGAAGAAACTTCACCAGCAACCAGCAGCAAACACCCTCCCCCACACGGACAAAAAATTACTTAGTATGGTTAAGCTGAACTCACACTAAAGTGATCAAAACAATAAAAACCTTTGCCGTGAACTTTTCTCTATCAACATATTTTATTTTTACCCAGTTACCCGCTCATATATTAAATTTATCAATGGAATGAAAGTACCCTCAGCCACTCATATTGACGAAATTTAATCTATGAATAGTTTTAACAAAATATTCAAGGTAAAAACTCTTGATTTGAGACGAATAGCTTTGGAAAAAAATATGAATGAAAACGCTTGACATCTCGGATCAACCTTATAATTAATATGAACACGGTATTTATAAAATTGTAAATACAGATTAAAACTGTAAATTTGATACATCTGCTTACGTGTGTTAACGTAAGCGGATGTATCAAATGCCCTTTCAATGTTTTGAGCTTTGGCTCCAAATGAGTTTTATACATCAGATTTCCATATAGGGTGCATATGCATCTATTTAAGTCTGAATTCTACATTAAAAGAACAATAAAAACCGTTATTATTATTTCCTAACGTTTTAAAGGAAAAAATCTTGTAATTGCTTCAAAAATCTAGAATTCCATCACAAATATGTATGGCCAAAAACACTGATGCTAAATAATAAAAATACTGTAATTTTCGGTCAATAATCATTGTTTTTTGGCAAGAGTGTAAGAAGGAACGTGGTATAAATCACGATGCAAGAAAACGTTGGAAACCTATCATTGAGTAAAAACTCAAAGATTTGTACAGAAAATTCAAAATATAACTAAAAATTATGAACAAATTTTATACCTAAATGAACATGGATATAATTAAAAAAAAGCCAGCTGTCTATAAATAAAATAGCAGCAGAACTACAGACAGCACAAATAAAATAATCGATATTTGACAGTAAATTCTTTTGGAAAAAAAGCTCGGAAATACCTCGACATGATATTTGTACCCACAACTAAAGGTGATAATCAAACTGTTGGTAGTATATGAGGGAAATGTTAGTTATAGATTAATATATATTATTTCATAAAATTTCGATTAAATTTCTTAAAAATGCTAAAGACAATTTCTAATATCAAAAACTGCCAGTTAAATTAAAAGACATATTTTTTTATAAATAGTAAATTAATGAATTGTGATGATCTTATGTTATAGTTTCAGATTTGTCATCCAAAAATCACACGTTTCAGACCGATTACATCAAAGATACATCGTTTATGAGAATCTGATTAAAATTAAATCTGCTGCATGCGTTCGCCATTCTGCGTGATATGATATGCACATTAGGAGAGTGAGATACAACATAGGTGATTCTTGTCATCCGCTGAAGATACGGAAATTCCAGGATTTTCCCAAAATAGTTTCTAATGTTATTTTAAGTCAAGGGCATACGGGAACTTAGCTTATGAATCCTTTTTCTTTCGAGTCGTCACATTCAATTCCCTATTAAGAACTAATTTTTTTCTCAACTGAAGTCCACCACAACTATTCTCAAGTGAGTTTCAGTGACCAAATTTGAATTGCCAAAAACATATCATTCAATATTTTATGTTTTTATTTTATTTATTTATTTATTTGCTCTAAAGCTCCACATGCCCTTAGACTGAGTAGAAGTGCATATGAACTGGTGCTCAGGAAAACAGTCTATTTTCAATTCACTTTCTTTCATCTTATATTTAAGGTCTTAACACTCTATAAAATGCATATTTGCTCTCAATTAAATTTTAATGATATTTTGCATTATTTTCACAATCCATTTCTAGAATTGCTAATTTTATAATGTGGCAGTATAAATAATTTTTTTTTAGTTAAAAAAAACTTATTTTCATAATGAATTTTACAATATTTCTGGAGTTATTTTTTATTGAGTATAAATGCACAATTCCGTTCGTGAAAATAATTTTTTTATAGAATTTCATTATTTTTTGGCAGGTAATTTTTAAATGCAATTTTTTTGGTGAAAAACAATGGCATTTACTTATAGTAGTTTATAATAATAATTAATCGGTAATTGATAAAATCAAATATTCTTGAAAACTTTTCCTTAAAGTTCGGAAATAATAAATGTTACAAAAGTAACTCGGTACCGAAAAGACGATGATGGTACAGTTGGAGGAAACCCGAATTTTTCTCATTGATTAAGAAAATATGGATTTGGAAGAATTCGAATTCGTATACATATCCAAAAGTGCGGAGAAGTTGTTAGAAGAAGAACAGTTCATTGCATGCATCAGAAAAGGTTTCATTCCTTAAGCGTATACTTATTCAAATTTTTGATAAGTCTCGATGAAAGTAAAAGTAATATGCTTGAAAACATTTTCAATAGAACATTTTCCAGAAAAGAATCAAATAAAAAAAATAAGAAATCTCATAAATAAGCCTATTTGTCCCTAGTATTTAAGTTTTCTTTATGTATTTTTATAAAAATTATTTTATATTATTGCAAGATTAAAAACACCAAAAAATGTGTCGTATGTGTATTTATATCTCATATTTTTAATTATGTAGACAAACGTCGTGTTAATATAGAAAACAGATGATCGTCTGTAATTTCCATTTGCTTACTGTATTTGAGGCCTTCATTTTTAAGAAGGGGAAAAAAAGCGTTAATCCCTTTCAGTAAGTATTAAAAATTGTTTAATCGTTATATGAATCTCTTTACGAATCTTATTAATTGCATTTAAGGACAAAATATAATTAATTAGTTATGAACATATGATATACGTATAATATCTATATATTAATGTATATAAGGAATAATACATTAATAACATTAACATTTGCGTGTGTCATTTAGAGCTTCATTTTTGTTGTTTCATCTTATCTCCTACAAAATAAAAAAAGGCATCGAAAAGTCTTAATAAATATCATAAACTATTGAAGAAAAACATCTTAGAAAATGATAATATTAAAATCAGTGGTCAGCAATATTTTAAATAAGAAAAATAGTTTATAATCATATTTTAAAAATGCCTGTTCCTAAAGTGTGTCAGCATTCAAATTTATATGACGATTCCTTAGAATTTGTTCATTATTCTTAGCTGGATTTTCAATAATAAATGTAAATTAAAAACAATAATGAAATATGTGATAAAACCGGAAATATTTACTATATCAAATACACCTTGTTGAAAATGTGCGCAACATTATAACTACAGCACTTGTTTTTAATCACGGCAATAGTGCATTACAATATATTTTCTTGTTTACATTGGAATGCGAATGCATTATTTCGACTGAAATGGATTGCATCTCTTGTGGAATGTCGAATGCTCTAACAACGCAAAACTGATTTTTTGTTGCAGTCGTTGTTTATTTTTTACAGCTTTCTAATCCCAAAGCATTCGTAAGCATTTAAAGAAAGAAAAATGTGATTTTCATTAAAAAGTGCTCGCACTGAATTCCATTTACAACAAATACAATATACCAAGGATTATCATTCCATTATTATAATTCCATAATAATAATTATAATGATTATCATTACATAATAATAATTATAGTGATTATCATTCCATAATTATAATTCCATAATAATAATTATAATGATTATCATTACATAATAATAATTATAGTGATTATCATTCCATAATTATAATTCCATAATTGTAATATTAAGATGTGATTAATATAGTCCATAGATAGAATCAATTAAACTGCATATCTTAACAACCAGAAAAATGATTTGATACATTACGAATCTTCCTTAGACTTATGGAAGATTTTCTAGTACCAATCATTTCTTCGCTAAGAAATCTCATGCATTGTTAAGTAAGGAAATGCTTAGAGAATACGGAATCAATTATTGAGAGTGTTTTCTACCAAGCCTGTCTTATGCTCGAATGTGTGTTTGAAGAAGTGAAGGAGTGATGGGGCAGACGAAATTTCTTTTGTCGTGAAGTCGAGAAATTCAATAGCACTAGTATCTCCCCATTGGCAGATAACAATTGCCGAGATGGAATTCACTCATACTAAAATTTTACCTTACTGCTTCATAGCTGATAAGGATAATTTTGAATGATTTGGCATTTTCCCTTGGTATAGATTCGCTAAGTTTTCTAGCGCAAATGCACACTATTACAATATATATTTTAGTTTACAGAAATATAAATAAATTAAAATTTGGGAAATGTAAAATATAAAATAGCCATGTTTCAAAATACAAAATTTATATTTAGTTTACTCTATTGTTCATTTCGAAATCTATTGTAATGCCCACTGATTATATATACAATAACTGTGTATTTTTAATTATTTGTGTTATAGTGTATTTTATTTCAAATATAAATAGATTTCTAGAAAATGATTGACTGGTTAAAAATTAAATACTTTCAACTAATAATATATTGAGAAAAGTTTTATTCCTTCTTTCTTTATTTTTGGGGAAAAAAATATTAAAAATATAGCCATTAAAATATTTGTTAACGCTTTTATCATTCTCTTTATATATTAGTCTCTTTATTTCCGTTCTCTTTTATAACTTTTATCTAAAAATATAAATACTTTAAAGAAACATTTTATAAATGTTAAAAGAAATGTTATTCTATAATAGGAATTTCTTATTGCAAGTATATTTATTTTGATCTTCCTTTCTTTAAATAAATCTTGCAACTGTCAATTTCGGTCAATTATCATCCAGAAAATTGTGTTTATTTATACTATTTCAAACTACAAACATTTTCATATGGAAATTGTATGAATTATTTAATAGAAAAACTAAGATATATATCATATGATTGAAATTGTTCAACTTGTAAATACTTTCTGTACATATTATATAAACATGTTAACAAAAAAACTGTTTATATTAAACTATTAAAAATATTTTATTTATATATATATATTAAGGATGAAATATTATTTGTTTTAAAATCTTGCCTATCTATATTTACGGGAAAAAAAATTTAAAAAGTAAAGAATACTTTGTGATTTTGAATTGATGTAGATTTTTTTCCTTTGTTGCGTGTATTTCTGACACCTTTATGTGCTAAATTATTAAAATTTAAAAGAAATAGTGATGGAAAAAATCAAAATGCTAACAAAACTGTTCTACTTATCTTAAACAGTAACTTTCTGACAGAAGAAAACATTTCTATGAAAAACGCAATATCACTATTATAGAGAAAGGGATTAAATAAATTTTGGAAGAATTATGGTATTCTCAATAAATGAACATTTGGGCTGGATGAAAAAAAAAAAACATTAACTGAAATTAACTTCACACATTAAGGTCTATTGATATATGTATATTTTTTTCGTTGTCATATATGAAGTAAACGAAAAGAAAATATTGTAATCGTGAAAAAATTCGATTTCGAGAGTTCTGTTAAATCTTCATGTTTCAGATCTTTCTGAGTTAGAAAAGCACATATTTAAAATTATATGTGTTTGTCTATTCATCTCTTGAATACGATAACAAAAAAAGTTTTAGTCAGACGGATAAAATTTGATATACGGATTTACAGTCAAATTTGTAGATTTCTACCTGATTCCGAGTGAAATCCATTATCAGGAAGTATGGCTGTCTGGATGTCTGGCCATTCGACTAAAAGTAAAATCAATAATTGCAAAACGCAAATATATAGTTAGATAAAATATTTTACACTCGCTTAGAATCTAAAATCTAGATTCATATCAAATTTTGATAAAAAATATGTTAAAAGGTTGACAGTCCGTATACATGTAAACCCAATCACTTACATCAATATGCTATCTTGAGATTACAACTGTAATGCAGCGTCTAATTTTGAATAAATCTGTTGGAAAAATGAAAGTCAAAATGCATATTCCCGTTGTACATTCGATCATAAAACAATATTAACACCAAAGACCAATATTTCATAACTATTGTTCGCCATTTTCATAGAAGGCATTTGCAACCTCCGCAATTTTTGCAAGATTCGCAATTTTCATACTTGGTGCGAAAAATAAAACATCGGATTATGCGAGAAAGTTTTAGGGAGACCACATTCGCTGCTGAAATTATATTGTCTGTGAAGGCGATTATCCAAAATAAGTGGGGTATATAAACTTTACACTGATATAAACTTAACATAAACTGATATATAAACTTTGCACTTTATTTGTAGATTTCTATCAAAATTTAAACGAAATCCATTTGGAGGAATTCTATCTGTCTAGATGTCTGAATGTAAGTTAATGCATTCGTTTCCTTGATTGATGCCTATGATACGGATCACTATCTAATAAGATACTTAATTATTTGCTCTATTTTAATTATAGTAGAAAAGAAAATACCTAATTAGATAGTATCTATGAATCACAGGCAATTCACGTGCAACGCGTGGTTACAAGGAGATATAAACTAAACATAGACTTGTTCTATGAGCATCAAATTCTACATTGACTGATAACTTTTGATGTCCTGCGAATCTTAGTGGCAAGGCTGTCATGGTTCTAACTAGATAATTGCAAAATGAAAAGAAATAAATATTCAATATTTCAAGCTTATAAAATTTGGAAACAAATTCATCAAAAGATCGAGGACCTATCGGTCTGTAGTTTCACATGTATTTAAACGCAGTAACAAAAAGAGCAGTGACTTAAACATATGAAGTTTGATATGCGATTTCGTTATTACAATTGTAGTTCTGTGTCAATGATAGACTTAATTGATCAGAAAAAAGTCACCCAAAATATACATTCTCGCACATGTGTGTTAATAACTTTCTAAAGTTTAATCGTCAGAGTTCACACTTTAATAGGCTCTTTCGTAAATATAGCTTGCCAATGGCATGTAGAGTGGGTAAACCACTTCCACTGTTTTTAAATATTTTAGTAAAATATGTATGGAGTCTTGAAATTTTGACTTTCAAGTTGTTCGATAGCAAGCGATATAAAGGATCAAGAAATCCGAGATAAAAAATAATAAACAAAAATTCGTCAAATATGTGTATATACATTAAAAGATATTTTCTGAGTTAAAATGGATAATTTTTCAAGGTTGTTTTGATGCTAACAAAAAATTACGGATAAACTGATAATAAAAATCTGTAACTTTCATTGCATGAACTGTCTAGCCTCTTAGGAAATGTTCCGGGACAAGCTCACAAAAGGAAGTGATGATAATTAAAATTGGCGAACATGAGAATATAATATAATATATTCTCTTTAAATATTGTGACATTTGAATGAGGTTTCAATCCGAAAAATGTTTGCAGCAATCTTCTGAGAATCATTCTTTAGAAAAATTTGAAATATTACTTTTAATGAAAAGGGTTTACGATTACTAAACTACCTGCAAACATTTAAAAATTATTCTCCCCCTCCATTCTAAATGTAGAATGTTCAACACATAGATTTGAGGAATATTAAATTATTTATAATGTTTCTACCTTGAAATGAAATCTATTTGCGGGGAACTGAATAACACTTGTTCTCAAAGCTATTATTATGAATTCTGGTTCATTAATATGAGACAGATTACCCATACATTTTAATGAAAAATTGAATTTAATGTAACATTTCCCAAACTTCAATAATGAATGAAATATTCATTAAATCTTCAATATATTTGATTTTGGGTTACTTAACAAACCTAGAAGGAAATATTGATTTCAAATGTTACTTGCATTGAATATTATTTACATTAGTTATTACCTACATAAACAATGTGCCATTATTTTACCAATTTCTTAAAATTTTTCGATAATATATCGCTAATGAATAAATTCTCGGATTATTGCTGCTAAAATTTTCTTCCTGTTTGTCTCGACTGCTGTCATATTTATAGAAAATTTATTCTAAAATTATTTCTTCATGTTCTCTAATTATTAGACATTGCTTTTGCTGGTTTTGATGTCAAATCTATTTTGTAAAATTTGGTTATCATTGGTGTGAATTAGGAGAGCTGCATAGGTAAATTTTAAATATTCCTAGAAAACCATTCATGGATTAGGAATCACATGTAATAATTGATTGCCGATCACCACAATCAATATATCCAAAATATTGTAAACAACAAATATTTTGTTGAGAAACATTCACTTTAAACTCATTCAATGTTGTTTAATGCATGTCCTATTATTTCGCCCATTTTTGATTATTAACTTCGTTTATTAGGTGTTTACATTATTAAAAATACATTTACAAATA
Source organism: Argiope aurantia (assembly GCA_026543865.1). Lineage (NCBI taxonomy): Eukaryota > Metazoa > Arthropoda > Arachnida > Araneae > Araneidae > Argiope > Argiope aurantia. Next base: position 275,980 of record JAPMOR010028118.1, read on the forward strand.
AGGCAAATAATTTAAACTTTTAATGTTTAAAAATCATTTTTGAAAATTTTGAAAACATCTTTTTTTAATATTATAGGAATATTGTTCTTGTTTTTGTTTTTGTTTGGTTCAGCATATATTTTCTTCAAAATGAAATAAAAAAAAATGTTTCTGATTTAGCAAAGGATTTCTTTAAATCTTAATGATGGTTATAAGGATTTGTTAAGAATTACATAATAATTCGTGTTTCACAAATTGTAGGTACTCTTGTATATTTGCCATAATGACCCAGTTTTTAATTCAAAAGGACTGTTGAGCTTCACTTGAACAGTCAGACGTTTTCCCCTACTATTTATTTCCTCAGCAGAAAACTCCTTAACGAGAAGTTCAATTAAGACTTCAGCTTACTCAGACAGTTGTCGAATATAATGAGAAACTCAAGCATAAATCTTAGGTTTCAACACTACAGCTGTTTGTTTTTTTTTTTTTTTTCATTTCATGGCTCTTCGGTAAAATCGTTTACGAGTGATGATATAGTCAAAGCTGTTATCAAATTCGGAGATTAAATAAAAATTTTCATTTGTCATTTCTTTTCAAATTCGGCTTTTATTTAAAAACACTTTTGTTTAATATTTTTCAAATCTATTAATGTAATAATAAATGTAATTATTTTATTCATCAAGGATCTCTCCTAGCAATACACGTTAGCGAATTTATTTAAATAAAATTGCATTAAAGCTGTGTTATCTCATAATCGCAGCATGAAATGCATATGCATAAAGAGTGACTTTAATATTTCCTTTAATTTAAAATCATTTCTAGTATAAATATAATTACTGTATAATTAAAGTGAAAATTTTGTTTTTCTAATTACCATCAATTTATTTTTCAATTTAAAAAATACTATTATACAATTATGCTATTCATATCATGTTTTTTAAAAGTTAGTATAAAATGCGCGTAAGGTATTCTTAATTTGGTGCGATTTCTTCACAGTTCAAGTTTTTGCCATACTAAGAAATAATTTTAGATTGCATTTTATATGATTTTAATGAAATGTACAATAATGTGTCAGGATTGTCATTTTTTTCTGATGTGTTTAGTTGTATGAGATATATTGATTGTATCACAGACTATATTCCAACCATATTGAATAGCAGCAACTAATAATATTGTGTAAATATTTCATAGCTGATGGTTTTTTTCAACTTATATTATAAGGTAATACAACCAGCTATCTCAAGTGACCTCAGCTAAGAATCGGTGTTCTTGAGGAAAAATATCCTTTGATATAACTTGCAACAAAAGCAACTTGATATAACTCAAAACAAAAGCAATTTTGAATTCTAATGTAGAAGAAACTAATTTTAAAATATAAAAATCCATTAAATTTTTATAGCCCTATACTCTAATTGTATAGTTTAATTTCTAATGTATAACATTTCTATGACCAGCATGGTAACTTTAAAATAATGTAAGTTTTAAAATGCATTAAGACATATGATCTAATTATTTAAATTTAATAGTTAGGATTTAAAATGAAAATAATGCTATTTGAACTTCGATTGCATAATTAGCCCTAATAGAAATAATACATTTTATTACCATACATTTTCAAAAAGAAATAGTTAAGCCATATAGCCACACCTGTAAGTTATATTTAGCAAGTATAATTTTATTTTATGACTGGTTGGTTTAAAATCTATAAAAGGTGTATAACTTCTTCTTGTGCAAAAACACATGGAAAAATTCCAATCAAATGTTTTACACAAATTCCCCTAAGTTTGAGATTGCAATAATTTCTGAAGACAAGGGTTCATAATTGGTCTAATAGCGAATAGTGTCGATACGACTAGGGATTGCAATACCGGTGTACCGGAATACCGAATACCGGGATACCGATTACCGGTATTTTGAGCCATTTGTACAATTTTGTAATACCGGTATTCACAAGTTGAAATACCTATTTTTCGGTATTCACTAGACATTTTTTAAATTGTCTTGTAATTGTTTAAATTGTTCAGGGATCGCCAACATAGCAAAATAGTATACGTTTTTGTTTTTATGTCTCCCTACTGGACGAAATTAATTAAACTGTGAATTCAAAGTTGTATCGAACAATCAAGAGAAGTGGTAATATGACAATAGATTGTAAAACCCTCCACCTTTTGCGCATGCGTTAGTATGGGTTTACTTTGACAAATAGGAGTGAGAGGAAAGATAAAAGGAGATGTTTAGGAGGAGATTCTAAAACACGTTGGAACAGTTTACTCCTAATGATGGAGCGATTTTTGAAACTGAGAAATCCAATCCAAAAAGCAATAATCGACTTAAACAAGCAAATTAATTTTTCAGATAGTAAATTCGACTTAATATCCAGAACAGGTTGTTATTACTTAATGTAAACTTAATATTAAAACTGACTGTTGAGGCATTATGTCGGAGAGGTTCTAATTTATTAACAGCTAATGTAACAATAAATTTTATGTTGCAGTCACTGAAAGAACAGCACACATCACTATCTGAAGAATTATATATTACATTGAAAAATCACACAGAAGAAAGGCATATCGAAATAGAAAATGTCTTACGGTATTTACATAATTATAATGATTTTAAAAATGAAAAAGAAAAAAAAGAGACTAACCAATTCAAACCTGATCAAGTTTAGAGTAAATTTTCTTAAATTATTTTTTACCCACAAACCTATTCACATTCAGAAGAATTCGGTACAGTTATCGCAGATTATGATGACACTAAAGTCGATAGCGAAAAGGAATTGTATCTTGAACAAAAATTAGAATTAGCGATAAATAATAAAATTTAAACGAACCAAAATACAATGTAGAAATCAGCTATATCCAAAACCATCCGACGAGAAATCGATTTATTTGAAGATGAGAGATTGAGAGATAAATACTTGGAAAAAGTATATCGCAAATTGCTAACAGTAACACCAACTAGCGTAGATGCCGAAAGAGCGTTTTCGACAGCTGATAGTTGCACAAAATTACATTCCAGGCTTAATGACAGTACAATTGATGCATTATGTTTTTAAGATCACATTTCAAAAATTCGTAATAGTACCACTGATTGAATAGTGATGTTAACACTTTTTTGTTTATCTAAACATTATTATTGCCAGGCTCTCCGGGTTTAAATGGTAATGAGATAGCGGATAATTTAGCTAAGACTGCCTCAGCTGACATATTTCATGGTGATGCAGCAGTTACGTATTCTGAAATCTCTTCTATCAAGAAGAAGAAATCGAGTGCATTTTGGAGAGCCCCACTTGCTCACCCTTGGTACTTTGGTAAGTGTCCCGGTTATTGCCACCGTCTGAATATCTCTAGAAAACAGCAAACGGCTCTCTCTCGTTTTTTTAATTGGATACACCAAATCGCTCACCTTCCAACACGGGCGGAGGATCTTTGCTGAATGTCCTTGGTGCCAGGCAGATCACATTCTTAACTGTTTAAATTTTACAATTTTTGAGATTTTAAAGAATCCGCTATTGTTTTTGGACTTTCTAGAGATATTTGGTTTCATTGCGCTATACCCCCTCGGATCATTAACAACAACAACACTTTTTTGTGATTTAAATAAAGATGTTCGTTTACTTTTTGCGATTCTTCATATACTTTATAATTTATAAGTTAAAAATTATTTTTCTGATATTTACATTCTAGAATAAAACTGGTAAATAAAACAAAGAAACCTCCGATATTGGTTTTAAACATATCTGTATTAAAACCAATATCTCGGTATTACGATATAAAAAATATCGAATACCGGTATTGAACTTTTGGTCCGATATTGCAATCCCTAGATAAGATAAAAGAAATTTTCATAAAAATATAAACATAAGAATCCTATCGCCTGTGCAACTCCGCACCAATCAATTTCTCATTAATTATGATTTTAGTGGGCATGTCATTCACCTTTATAAATTTAACATTATTTGTAAATTTCTTTTCATTGTGAAAAAATAGTGATTTTACCGGTCTTACTAAAGAAGTTTCGAAAAGGTAGGGAAATGAAAGGAAATCCTTTTGTATTTTCAATCTTTGGCGAATGATTTTGCCTCTTGAAGAAAGTAATACTTTTGAAGTGAAACTTAGATGAGGTCATAAAACAAGTGGAAAGCAAAACTATATCAAATGAATTGCGACTGCATGCGATGAACCAGATGCATCTAAAGCAAAAGTTAGTAGTAGCGAGAGTGCAGTTTTGAAAGTTCTCATCTTATCTATAAGTGTTGTTTTCATAGACAGGTATACTATTTGACCAGCAGATTTTTTTCCTCGCTATATAAAACTGTAAACTGTTTTGATTTTCTTCAGAAACTGAAGCAGCTTATTTAGTACATATACGCACGGATCTCAGTCTTGATATAGCTTATATATTTTACACAGAAGATGTCTAAACTCTTCCTGTTCATTTTGAATCTAACTATTTGTCATTTTTATAACATTATTTATCAGAAAATTATCATTTATTCCTATTAACATTTTTACTTAATGACAATAAATGCTAAAAATTATCTTTTATTATCATTCATTCCTACCTGTTTTATCAGAAAAGTTTTTAAAGTAAAAATTATAGAAAATGAATTCAAAACTTCACTTATCTAAAAGTTTATTTTGAAAAGCTCTATACTGGTAATTTTAGCTCTAACAGTCGAGAAAAGTTTTCTGAAATGAAAATTATAGAAATCCAATGCAACATTTCAATTAAGTGATCTGAAATTTCATTCTGAAGCGTTATAAACTTCTGTAAATTGTCATTATTTATTTTCAAGGAAGCTATGGGAGTCGATAAACTTTTTTTTTCAAATGATAATTATAGAAAATGAATACAAAATTTCAATTAAGTGATCTGAAAATTTATTCTGAAATGTTCTTAACTGGCAATTAATTTTTCTCCAAGGAAGTTACGAAAGATGAGTTAATAAACACGCCTGCTTACACAATTTCGTCTAAATTTGCATCCAATTTGACCCTCATTTATCACGTCACTTACTTTCACAAACGCTTGCGCGTGATTCAGGAAGCACGTACAAGTGTTTGTGAAAGTAAGTATTCCAAATCTAAATGCACGTAGATCAGTAAATGCCTGTTATTTCCTTGTATGTCCCATGAAATTTTTCCGTCTTTTTATTATCATTATTGGAATCTTAAATGTAATTCTTACGCATTCGTACTCTGTATGCACAAGAATTTGAATTTGATTAAAGTGGTCATAGAAACTTGCATTTCATACTCAGGCCCTGCTTCAGTAGTTTCATGACTTGTAATAATCAGCAGCAATTCTTCAGAAGCAATTCATTGATTGAATTACATTTTATGACATATTTTATTGTTGGCTTTATCTTAATAAAAAATTCATTCAATGTAAGTACATTTGGCTTATTAAAGGTATAAAAATATGAATATATATTGTACAATGAACAGTAAATATAACATTCACTTGTTTCATTTATTCTGATATCTTAAAGAAATATTCTAATATTTTATATTTAAATTTTCAACAGTATAAACAATTCAAGAAAAATATATAATTCTGCGTTATTCTAGACGACTTCAATTAATCATAATAAAATAAATAGTAGTTATATGTCTTGAGATGCAAATTATGTTTATTCGGTTGTTTAATTTGAATTGATCTGGCCGTTCAATAGAATTCAATCAGGGAATTATTCAACTGGAAAAAATAAGTCATATCTTGAAAAATTGTATTGAATGATTATGACTTCCACTAAGAAATTAACCCAGTAAGTAATAGTATGAATACACCAAGCACAACGAATCCTACTCATAAAATCAATCCATCCATTAATCTATCAATCTAAGCTACTAAAATATTAGAAAATAAAATTTCCAAAAATTAAGGAATTTATGAAGAAAACACAATCGAAAATGCTTATTCTGCTCATTTTTAGATAGAATAATTACTATTCACTAATTTCTCCTTTATCTACGATTTTATTGATAGCGTTTTTTAAAAATTATTTTGTATCTTTAAATGGTTTATAACTGAAAGGAAACTTGAGATTAATGTGCAATCTCTATTAAAAATAGGCATGCACGTTGCTGTTTTTTCAATAAATAATATCCTTTTTCTTAAAGAATTTAATTTCTAAATCTTTCATAAAAAATATGAACTGTACTAAAAATTTATTTTCTGTACTAAAAAATTATTGAGCAAATACTGAAAACTTAAATCCATTTGAAATTAATTACTCTTTTAAAAGTATTCATGCATGGAATCTCAGGACAATATATGCCTATAACACTGACACACATTTTGGATAAATGAAGGTTTTTCGGATTCTTCTGTTATTTCTCAGAAACAATGGACAACACTCTTGCTATCAGCAAAGAGAGCATCTATAAACTGAGGTCAGTTAGTGTAATTTGGAACGGATTTTGTAGAGGCTTGAGTTTGCGGTTTAAAATAAACTTAATGAGATGGAAAACGGAGCATTTATGTCAATGTTGTAGTTGTTACTTATGGTACGTTACAAGCCCGCTGACAGACCTGTCAGCGATTTAAGCCGAGTGAGCGTCTCTTGTTTTTTCAGTAGTGCCAACTATAGCCAAGAATACGATTTAGCTACTTTATGCTTCACATTCGCTTGCACAGCAGCTTTTCACAGGGAGGTACATTCGCACTCCTCACAGATAGATCATAAGAGAAGAAGAACCATGCCAAAACAGGGACGCCCGGATCACATGGAAGATGCATTACCTCTATGCCAGGATGCCGGCTTTATGTGAATGTATAATGATACTTTTCTGATTATTAAACCACTACAATTATCGGAATGTTCATAAATATTTAGATACATTTCCAATTACCTCAGAGAATATGAAATAGTAAGAGTCCATGTTGAACACATAAATGCACTCCATAATCTTCTAATAATCAACTGGTTAAGATGACAATAACAAGTTGATTTGAATAAGATATGTTTGGAATGATGAAACACAGCTACATATTCCTTATCATTTTCAATTATCACAAAGTATTGTTCTTTTGATAAATATATATTCTATTTCATACAACACTGCATATAAACAGTAATAATTACGTAATACCTACAATTAATTAATAATTTATAATTATTTAATCCCCATCGTTTGTCAGGAGCTTCTGTTTTTTTAACTAAACATTTTAAAAAACAGAAATAGTTAAATATCATGACATTTGAAAAACAATTGTCTAAGAAACATTTATTCAAATTACTAAAAACTATCAATTATCGGTATTACTAAAAAGATCAGTTAAGTAATAAAAAGCAGAGATTCCACATTAGGCAAAGTTCTATGTACATTAATCATCCCATTTTTATTCCACAGATGCATTATCTGAAAATAACAATATATTTATTTCTTTTATTCACTTTCTATCATCTGTTTCAGCGATAATATTTAGGATAAGCTTTTGTCTGGCTATCGGGATTCTCATACAAATTATACTCTTCAAAAACATAGTTTGAATTAGCCCCTTTTGCCATCTGGAAGTCTATAAAATCTAGCTCACTACTGTCAATTCCATCAATTCTGCACACATGCAAATCATGGGGCTTCATTCCAGCAACTTCATTGTAACAAATTAGCCCTAATTTTTGGAACGTTAATCATGGATAATTCGAAATAAGTTATTTTCTCCATCTTCCCAACCTCCTTTTTTTATTGCAAAGTGTCAAAATTATCGTCTTTAGATTCTTTCATCACCAACAAGTTTCATTTTTCCTTAAAATATATTTCTGTGTTTTCTTGATTTCAAATGGCTTCAAATATTCATTAATAACCACCTCTTTATATGAAAACTAATATATATGTAGAAAGAAGACGAGATCATAGAGTAGATTCTTTAAGAATGTCAGTTGCCCATTTAATGCAAAACAGAAACTGAAAACGAGATTTTATAAGTAATAATTATATCCTAGAAAAAATGTATATCTTTATCAACTTATTTTGCATAGAGCTGATAAAGATAACCAATAATTAATTTTATGTAAAACAGTTTTGATTTTATTTACTTATTGTCAGTATGGTTAAGGCTAAATTAAACAAACGTTAGAAAAAAAATCGATAAAAGGTTTTTCATATTTCTTTGGAGATCCAAAACAAGACACATGCTTTTGAGATTGCTAAAGTTTCGTCGCATCTAGACTGTAAAAGTGTACTAGCTTCCATTTAAAAGTACACAATTGTATGTTGGCAAGACAACACTAAAACATATTTGTTCTCTAGCATTGCTTTACCTTTAGATTCTGATAAAAAAATTCATGTTATAAAACGCTCATATTTTCTTCATTCAGAAATTCACAAAATATTATTAAGCAATTATCCCATTTTAATACTCTAACGATATATGATTAATGCATATGGCGGAGAAAAGAAATATCGAAATTTTGAAATAAAAATCCAAGAAAAGTTTTAAAACTAAATGGTTTTACTCATATCTTTATGAGATACTAGCCTCTCTTGGCGACCAGGTGGTTCGTCAATCTTAATGATCGTTAAAATTGTCAGTTAAATATAATATGTAACTTGTCTTTTAATAGCGTTTTCATCAAACTATTTTTACGCTTCAAGTTATGATCTTTTTATAAATCACTTATCCTGATATAAAGGCCTTAAACCATAATGTATCTCTCTTATTTTCTGTCAGTTTCCGTAAAATGTCAACTTTAAATTTAAGTGAAAATGATTTTAATTGTAATTATTATAAAAAAATCTTTTTTACAGAAACCAAGTTTTTTTTTTTGTTTTTTTTTTAAATATGAATAATGAAAATACTGTTATTCAGCATTTAAATCTTATGCGCACTACAGAATAATTTCCATTATTTATGTAACATTTCAAGAATTATTCAATAAAAATTTCTCAGATTCATCATAAAATAAATTTTTAGTTTTACTTTCATAAGAATTTAAATGGTGTGAATAACAATATTTTATTTTGTTTCGGTATATAAATATATTTAAAAAATTATGAAGTTTAAATTTTATACAGTTATTTGTTCCTAATGAATCTTATTCTGCGAAATATTCTTTACACTGCAACTATCATATAAATAAATGAAGGTTTCTATCTTTTTCTATCAAATTTGATCGAATTATGAAGTATTGAATAAAATAGTTTAAAACAATCAACATTTTCATAATTTTAAGCCAATAAGTCTGGAGAAACCCAGGGCGCTGAATGAGGTACCATCTTTGGCAAGGTCGATAAAGTAATCTAAAATCGCCCTTTGAATTTTCCCATAAATTCTTGGTTTCACGTGTTTATCTGAAGTGCATTCAAATCAAGCATAATTATTTTCTCTAATGAATGATAATCGTTTAGTAAATGAATTTGAACTTTAAAGAAATATATTTGATAGATTTTTTAAGAGTAAAATTTTTAAGTAGTGAAGAATGGTTTGATGATGATCAAAAATGCGATATAGCCAAAATAAAGCGGATGATTTGCCCATTTATAAAAAAAAAATATTAAAGATTATATTGTTAAAAAATATTCTAAAATGAGTTTCCAAGGTAGAGAAAATATAATGAAATCGCAACCAAAAAAGAAGGAGATTTTTAAAACCTATTTTGCAGATTTTCTAAATAGCTTCATAAACTACTAATAATAAATTAATTATTTAATAAATATGATTTTAATTTGCTAGTGATAATACGAAACTGTCTTTGTATCAATCTTTTCGTTTAATTGAATATATACTTGTTATTAACAGAAACTAGTGAACAATTTTAATACAAACTGTAATTATAATAATTGGTAGAAAAATAAATAGATTTTCTGTAAAATATCATAAATTATTAAATGTTATTTTCTTTTTTACTCTGTGACGGTAAGAGAAAGTATAAAAGAATGTTAAAATATAAAGGGTGTAAGTAACTTATTTTTCACATACTCACTTTTTATTGAAGTAATGAAAATAGAAACTGCCAAAGTGAAATAAATGGATGTATGTATAAATATTTCAAATAAATAGGGACAAAATTATTATTTTCAATAATAAAATAATTCTGAAGTAGCATAAAGTAACATTTATACCAGATTTCAAAATTTTAGCAAAATTTCAAATGTTTATAAAAGTTTCTCATGCAATTCATCTTTGCAATTTTAAGTCCTTAGAAACAGTACGCCGAAATTTCTAAATAATATAGGCATATCAATACATACCAGTAATACTAAAAATGTTTTTCTTATGTACTCTTAAAAATGCAGGAGGTTTTGTCGGTGTTATTTTTAGGTGTCTTTGTAAATTTCTTAAGAGCAAACGAATATGAAATGTATATAATTTTAACTCACATATTATTTAAAAACTAATCTATAAAATTATTATATTATTACCTAAATAAAATAAGTATTTTACATAGACAGCCCAAATAAAGAACATATCCTTTTATTTTTCATCTAGAGAAGAAAGCCTCTCTACTACCACAAAAATATCTTCATTTCGTGTAGCCTAAATTTCCTAAATACACACTAGAAAAGACAGTTTTTTATGACCAATCTATCCACCGAAAAAAATCCCATGCATTTCTAAACAGGGAAATGCTTAGAATATACGAAATCAATTTTAGTCTGTTTCCGACCGAACCTATTAAAAGCTTGAGCATATGTTGAAGGAGAAGAGGCGGAGGAAAACGAAATTTCTTTCGTGTCGCAAAGTCATGAATTCAATAACATTGAAATATCTTCCCAGTAGCATATAACAAACGTCGAGACAGACCTCCCCATACTAATATTTTGCTACTCTGCTTCACAACTGATAAGAGTGAATTTGATCAATTTCGTTATTTGACCTTGATATCGATTATTTAAAATATTTCGGAGGACTTCCTATGTTCGATATTACTCATAGCATTCTGGTTAATGTGTATATAGATATTGAAGTTATGATGATTTCTACGGCCTGATACAAAGTTTAAAAGTATATTTCTTTATTCATTTTCCCATACTAAAAATAATTGGATAATTGATATAATTTGGAGTCACTACTTCCACATGTATAATTGGTAAAATTTGGAGTCGTCAATATATATATATATATATGTGTGTGTGTGTGTGTGTGTGTGTGTGTATTATTTTTGTATAGATATTTTAATTTAAAATTCAGAGAAAATGAAATGTTGAATGTAAATTATATATTGCCTACAGCATTTATTACTATTTTTGTAGTAAGAATATCCTCAAATTACAATATTACATTTTATAACTATTAAATTTTGAATTAGCATATATTCGGTAGAACGTGGTTAAAAGATTAATCTTAAAGCCTTCAGATAAATTTTGAATATAATGTAAGATTGCATAGCGTCTCCATGCTTTTATAAGTAAATAAATTTAGTTGCAGTCGTAATCATTAATCTCGGATTTCATAAATTAATCTGTTTATAGTTTTAGTATTTAAATTCTTTTTTATCACTTTTTATTATTGTATAAATCATTTAGAGTGAGTCATATAATTATTAAAAATACTATAAGTTTATTGAAATCTTTCAATCCTAGCATTAAATGTATTGGAGGAAATAAATCAAATCAAAATATTTTTCACAGCTTTTGTAATTTACAGAAATTGTTATTTTTTTTCTTTCTTTTAACTATAATATGAAGTATGAGTTGTGTCAAATATAATTTTCAGATTATTTGTTGCAAATCTAATTGGCACTTTCATATCAGAAACAAGCAAAAGGAGAAAACGTGAAATAAAATTATTTACATATGCAAATTCGTAAATTTTCAACTAAAGTGAAGAGTTGTAAATCCTAGTATTAAAACTAAAGTACATAATTAGCTATAAAGAATCAAATACTGATAAAGTTTACATCATTGAATATTTAAATATAATTATAGTATTTAGCTAAATAAGAATAATTTTCTTGGGAATATTTCGAAGTGGAAGTGAAAACATTCAAGAGAATAATTTTGAATCTCTAATTTATAACAAGTTTTTGTTCTCAACTATCGAAGTAGCAACGATACACTTTGTATAGGACAAACACTGAAGAATCGCAATTCAGGTATAACAAAGTGAACTGGGATTTGCACTCTTTTTCATTCAACAATACTTATTCAAATATTTACATTTTCAGTTGGAAATGGGAATATATCAATAATCTAAATACATTAAAAAATATAACTTAGAATGTATCGCAATAATTATATTTTATACATTACTACATAAATTAAGTACATGCATACATTACTGTGAAAAGAAACGATATTTAAAACGAAAGGATAATAAATAATATCTAATAAGTGTTATTCTATAATTATATATTATATAATTTTTCAGTTATAGAAAAGATGCGTTGTACGAATTGCTAATTAGTAAAAAAAATATTTAAAAAGCTCTTTTGTATGCCCTTGATTCTAAAAATTATCCACAAACGCCAAAGCATCACTGGCATTACATATAATGGATACTGAAGAATGTTGCGCATTCTATGCGTTATCATAATCCACCTAGAGATTGACATAATGACTTTTGCAAAGCTCGTGTAAGGTTTTGCAAAATATTTAAATCTTTTCGGGTCATTGATTAAATATGTAAGGTTTTGCAAAATATTTAAAAAGCTCTTTTGTATGGCCTTGATTCTAAAAATTATCCACAAACGCCAAAGCATCACTGGCATTACATATAATGGATACTGAAGAATGTTGCGCATTGTATGCGTTATCATAATCCACCTGGAGATTGACATAATGACTTTTGCAAAGCTTCAACTCCCAATTATGGGTGTTAGAAAACCAGAACTGCGCCATAAATGTTAGGTACAAGTATGTTGATTGATGAATTGGTTGGAGAGGTTTATTTCTATAATTTACATTATCTAGAGATTTTACAGTCCCTCAAGCTTTTACTAACAAGTGTTTAACTTGAAATTTCAGATTTTTTCCTAGCTCTAGCCCTTGTTTTTATTACAACATATTTTGTACTGTAAATGACAGAAAGAACTTTCAGATATCGTATGTGCTCCTGTCTTTTTTCATTTCGTGTTGCTACAAGTTTGGAAATCGGGATTTCCCAAATGAGCAGTCAATGACCAATCTTCTTTGAAAAGATAATAATCAATATCTTTCCCTACTTAATTGATGATGATCAACGATTCTGTAATTGACTTTTTCTTCATATTTGCCAACCCTTTTGATATTGTCCCATCGAATCTGAATCGTGCTGCTAGGTGGAGTTGTAAGCTGACTTATAACGCTACGCATAGCCACATTATGAAACAAAGACATTATTTTTATGATTATAGATTAACGGAGCTATGTAAATAAATTTGAATTGTTAATATGGACACAGACGGTCTTTATATATATTATAATAAACTTAAAACAAAGAACATCAAATTTCTAAAAATATTTTATTTTTATTTTACAAACTCTTCAATATATAATTTTTCTGTTTCGATTCTATCCATTAAGACTGCTTTCGAGATATAGCCATTAGTTTTACATGATAAGTAAAATTAAATATCTTGATATGACCATTACACTAAATGAAATTTAGAGCAAAGGCCGTAATCCGAAGGAAAAGATTGACTGAAATGTTGAGTTTCTGCAATAAGTATGAATTGCAAATGAAACTTATTTAAAAATTTTGTGCATATGACTATTTATCAACCTTCACTCCAGCACCAGATTGTTCCTCATATAGGATGTTAAGTATTTCTTTTTGATGCTATGGAGTTAACAGCTCGAGAAATCTCAAAGTATTTAAAAAATGTCTTACATTAGAATGCGTAACACTTGATATATTTAGTATATACATTAAGAATGATTGATCATCCAATTATGTTTATTAATGAAAGAGATGTTTCTCTGTTTGTTATATAGTTAAGTATTGCCTAAATATTTGCAAAAAATATCACAGTTAAGTTTTTAAATAACAAGTATTTCAACAACAGGTGCTATTTGGGATCTCATATAAAAAAAAATTCAAATTTTCAATGCCTTGCTTGCTTTTAGCCCTCATTCATCTTTTCTGATAATAAAGATGAATATATAGTGTGTGTGTTTGTGCTTTATAGGCAAAACTATTTCACCTTGAAGTGCCATGCATTTCTCTTAGCACATATACTCTTTGGAATATAGGAATGTATATCTAGGGGAAAAAAATTAAAATTTGAATTGTAGCTGTAATAATATGAAAATTAAATAAAATTTGGAGTTTTCCGATATAACATCTGAAAATATTGCAGCATAGAATTTAGTTTTACATAGTCTTAAAACTCTTTACAGTCTATGTAAAACTAAGTCTTATAATTTATGTCTTTTTAACTATTTTAATTTGTTAGTTTTATATAGTTTATTAGTTTATATAGTTTATTTTTATATTTTTAATTAATTTCAATTACAGCCTCTATCACTAATTGCATCCACTTACTCTTAATTGAAATTTAATTGCATCCATTACCAATCAATGTTCTAATTTTAGAAGGGATCACTGAAACTTAGGAATGTGCTTATATAACGAATAGTGTGAGGCTTCTAAATTAAATAAGTTATGTGACAATCAAAATTTGAAGCTTGGAATATTTTGCTCAAGAAACCGTTTAGATCAAGTTATTTAAAATATATAATTGAAAATTTCGGTTGCCATTAAACGAAGCTGACTATCTAGTAGCCGAAAGTCGCTAGTTAAAAATGATTTGCACATTCAATACATTTATTCATGATAAAATTTTAAACTTATTGCTCTAGGAAAAAAAGATTTGTTGCATTATAATTTAATTTTCGCTTAATTATTACTATTTATTTTGAAATGTATTTCAAAAAGTCGGCAAAATTTTAAATTATTTTTTCGTACTACGTAAAATTTCGTATTTTGTAAACACATTTTTCAGAAATTTTTTTTTTCTATCTTGTTTATACCACTATCATATTTTCGAATAGATAACAGCTTTCAGCACAGCCATCACTGTATGAAATCCGTTGGATATGTGATGTAGCTCAAATTATCCACTTTATTGGGACGATACCCAATACGAATAATCAAATATCTGGATAGTTTGAGAATTGTCTAAAATGATATTAATTATTAGTAAAACATATATTTGCTAATAAAGTATAAAGTTAATAACCGTAAAAGAAATTGTGTTCTTATTTTGTAAATTAACATACAGTGTGAAATTATCGTAATATGAACATATGAAAGACAGTCGAGTAGTTGCCTTTATTGAGACATAATTAAGGTGATTTTGCTGGAGGATTTTGTTTTTCTCCAGACGATCTGAAAACTAGATTTTCACTACATTTATATTTAAAAAACATTTACCGTAGATTTGAATTCCTCTCCAATATTTAAAAATGAGCATGAGTAAAAATAGTATGAGCTTTTTTTATTTTATTTTATTTTTACTAAGCACAATAAAATTATTGTCATAGAATTGCCGTACGTTCTAGTGTTTCTTTCGATAAAAAAAAAAAAAAAATACGATTCCTAATTCAAACAAATCCGAAATTTCTTATACTTCTTATCTTATTGGATATCTTATTATTTTATATATCTTATCTTTTCTTATTGAATATATTAAATTAATGATAAAAGAAGCATTAAGTTTCAAAAATTTTATTTTGAGATAAATGCCTCATACTATGCAAAGTCTTTGCAATAAGTCTTATTTCTTAAATATGCAATAAAGATTAAAGTATATTTTTAAATGGCTGCTGAAATTCATAAATAATCGTTTATTTTAGCTTCCTCAACTTTTTTTAAATTTGGAATGCAAACTCTGAGTACTTGAAAATTTTACCTCATAAATTATTTTAAAAATCTACTTTTTCAATGCTGCATTTATATATGCTTGTAAGCATTCATAAATTTCCAGACTTCTACGTTCTTTAAATTTTTCCTGCTATACATATTTATTTTGTATTGTCTGATATAAAGTAGTTATACATTTTCTTCTCTTCTCCTCTATACTGTTATTCATGCATATCTAAAGGCAAATCTGGATTAAAATATTAATAAACCACTTGGTTAAAAATGGGATGCATCATGAAGTAAAACGTACTTTAACATGCAATGCTTCTTCTATTTGTGTGACTCATGATAATTGAACTTTGGAATCATGTAATATGATTGTTAACAAAAGTGTATCATGGATTACATCCTTTTAATTAATCACTTACTGACATACACGATCAATGATTTTTTAAAATTGTATATGTTGCCTTTACGATCATAGATTAGTACAAAGCAATACAGACTATAACTGCTCTTAATTGTTAAAAATCTATCAGAACGATTTTCTTTTTCATTTTGCACTTAGGTGTTCAGAGATGTAAAGTGTTTTTTTAGTGGAAAAAATTAAACACATATTTAAAAGAAAAAAATCATTAAAATATTCTGGCATTAGGGAAAAAATAAGTGAACTTCTGTCTATCTCATCTATCTTTATTTTGTCTATCGTCTATTTTAATTACTTTTCTTGGATTTCTGACAAAATATATATTTTGCATATACAAATATTGTCCCAACAAGCCACTTCTTATCATTGAAATTAGTTATTTGATTACAAATTTTAATGATATGAATGTATATATTTATTAATATTTAATTTTAGATAATTAATAAAATGTAATATATTTAATTATGTAGATTAAAATTGTCTACATTTCCATCACTTAAATCTAATACAAAGACTTTATTTTTTAATAAAAGATGTAAATTTGAAAGCAATGTGACTATATGATATAATTGAACTTTTCTTGAGGTGTTAGAGCAAATCATAGAGTATAGATATGAAGGCAAGAAGCGCATGACTTCAACTACAAATACGAATATAATAAATTGTATAAATATTTATTGCAGATTCAGACATTTCTCAGACAATCACAGCATGGAACGTTAGAGATAAGGCCAAATTTATAATACTGATCTATGGGCAGTTTAGTAAGAAAATTTTATCAAATTACTTTCCTGTATTATTCCAAAATTTACACGTTTACATTGATTCGGTTTGCCTTTATGAGAAAGTGGATTTTCCAGGTAACAGTTTGCTATTGAGAAAAAATTGTTCCCTACCAAGTACTCTTCATTCGATATAGTCTTGATTCTACTGCCAGACTATTGTTTTTAAAAATGATTCTTATAATTTTTTTCATCGTTGTTTCATAAAATGCCTTGATAACATTTAAATCACCTCTGATTTAGAAAGATGAAGGATATTCAAAAACTGGAAAACATTCTGCTAATTTCAGTTATTTTCTTTATGAAATAATTTGCATTTTCAGGGTGTTTATAATTTCAATAGGATATCTTTTGTGATGGGTTGATGAAATAATGATTCTATTCCAAGATATTTCCAAGTAAAATGTTTTAAGAGCTACAATCGAAGTGCCTTGCAACACCTACGTTTAATTCTACATTTGTAGCTCTTCCACATAGCGCAATCTTTGAAAGTATATGCTAGTATCTTTAGGCCCTGTAATGGCTTTGATAACACTTTTAATTTTATTATAATACTGAAAGCCGTCATTAATCTTGAAATTTACTCTTTCTTCGATGCAAGAATTCGTTTTTACATTAAATGAAACGTTTACCACATCGAATATTTTCACTTGCCACACAATCCGGAACAGTGGTTTTCACAAATTATCTATAAAATATTCATTTCACTTTTTTATAGAAAAATTGTTAATTTTTATAAATTTCAATTTTTTGTAACCTATATTTTCAGAAAGTTCCTTTTTCAAAGATCAAAAGTCATGTAGAAAACTGACACAAACTTTGTTTTACATATGATATATCATTGATAAGCATTATCAAATAATGTCAAAACATGTAAACTAATTCATTCACAGCAAGTACCAAGCTAATCCATTAACTAGTTCCTGCAGCGAAATAAGCTAAAACTTTAAAGAGGCAGCCTTGATCTAAAGATTTTCTGTTTTCATTTCTTTATGACAAAATGGGCTAGATATCTAACTGAAAAATTGTCTTATATTTTTAAAAGTTTGCTTTATTTTTCAACGATTTATCTAATTTTCCCTAATTTTAGCAGGAAGAATGGCTAAAACTTATCAAATAGGGATCTTAACATGTGCAATTAAATGCGGTGTAATAGTAAATATAATTAATAGTCAAAGCTAATAATTAATTTTTTTAATAATTCTCAAAAAGCCATTCCGAATCTTTATTGGGGAAATGTTTGCAATTGCCTTAATCTGAATTATACGTGCAGAAATTTTAGTGAATTTCTACAAATCCATACTTAAACTAAAAAAAAATCATAAAATATTTAACAACCTGAAACATCACTTCATCAAAGAGTGCAATAATAAAAAATAAAGTTTATAAAAAGTGAATATTTTAATTTAATTCTTAATGAAATTTATCTTTTAAAAGTTTAACTCAATTTTATTAATCACCTATTTTATATCTATCTGAGGATATATTGGGACAAAACTCATGATAAATTTTGTAAACCCTGTTAATGAAGTCAATTCCTGAGTTTCCATTATCTCTCACAAATCTAAAATTCACACTCCGCATCAGTGGAAATTTTTTTGGAAAATATACTTTTAGCCTATATCAGTAAATGCTTGGAATCTGGTCTCGAATCTGTGCCTTTGTGACGAAAATGTTGTAGAAAAATAAAGAATTTTAGAAAATATTTCTCACATTAGGGGCTTTTATTCTATGGAAGTATTTTTGAAAAAATATTCAAAGAAACTATCACGACATTTTGAAGATATTTTGAAGATAGAAAAATTTCTTTAAATAAAGAACTGATTAGTTTTAGAAATCCTTATTTTGTTATAAAAGAAAAAAATAAAACTTTTTTTTAATTGCAATTTAAAAATTAAAAATGTCGAAAGACACGTTGAATTAAAAAACAATATATATCTGAAATAAATCAACTTTAGTTGTCCACACATAGTGTCAAAAAAGCTATCATCATTAATTCTCCATAAAAAATCATCCCATCTTTTAAAACTTCCTTATAATTGAAATGTTTCAAAGGCCAAACTGATAATAGTAGAACTAATTATCCACTTTAAAAGCTTCTATTTTTCTTCCTAAAATAGCGAAAATGCATTTAAAAATACATAATAATTTTTCGAGAACTTTACATTTTCATATTCGATAAAAATGAAATTAATTCATTTATGACTGAATGCATCTACTTGATAATTGAACTTTTGGTTAAAAGTTACAAGGTATTAAATAGTCTAGTGTAGAACTATTACACATTTTTCTTTTTAAATTCAGATTATTATTTTTAAATATGCTATATCATCACTTGAAATGAAAGCTATGTATTAGCTGTTCTTTTATATCATTATGCGAAACTTTTGACTTTTTATTTTAATCTGAACGTCCAATGAAATTTCCAAAACCTTATCTTATTGAAATATATTGTAAAATGTTAAGTCTGATGATAATTTAGTTATATTACTTTTAAATTTAAAAAAAAATTAAATTTCGGCTTACATTGTATAAAACATTAAAACACGTTCTAAATATATAGTTAAAGTTTAAAAAAATCTTTAAAAACATCATTATTACTAACAAATTATGATACAAATTAAGTATAATATATATATATATATATATATATATATATATATATATATATATATATATATAGAGAGAGAGAGAGAGAGAGAGAGAGAGAGAGAGAGAGAGAGAATATAAGCTAAGACATTTTAATGGAGCTTTTTTTTGAGTGTAATGCTGAATGTAAGAATCTATGAGTCAAATACAAACTTTTTACAGTTCTCTATTTATCGTTTTTCTGAAAGGTGTATTTGGAAGATTTTTTTAAAATTTCTTTGTGGTTCCGCAAATTTTATCAGCAAGCCGGCAATTTGTATCTGAAATCTATGGTCTGTTTGATAACTATACTTCTATTCATTTATCAATAACATTTATCTTTTTTCCATTTACACAACAATCATTGGAAAAGTATTTTTTCTTTCTTTTTAACAGTTCTAATGTGTTTCTGAGTGACAGAAATATGGTAGAATCAATAATTCGTTTCTTTTGGAGAATTAATTTTTAGTTTATCCCCAAATTTTTATGTTGTTTATTCTTAAAACGATTTTCGGAAAACTCAGTTTGATCTTTTTTTCTTTTATATACAAATTATTTGAATGCATGCACAATGTACAGCAACAGTTTTTTTAGAAGGTACAATATTTCTTTCTTGAAGTTATTTAATTTTTTAACATTTCTTGCAGTGATTCATTTGCTTTTGACGACACTCTTTTCTAAATTTTGAACTAGCAGGGACACCAGATTTTTAGGATTTACAACTTAAATGTCATTCACACACACACACATATATATATATATATATACTGAACCAAAACATATTGTAATTAAAAATTTTATTGACAATTTTAATTATTTTTCAGAAAATAATACAGTATGTGTAGTAAATATAAGAAAAGCAATGTATGTAAAGACTGAAACTGAATTCAATACGGAAATTTGTTTTGCTAAAATTCTTAGAAAATCAAGTGGTTGATTGATTTGGAAAAACATCTTGCAGCTCACAATTGAACTAAAAAGTGTAGAAACTCCACCAGCAGGAAAGACTCACTCCACCGACGGAAAAAAATACTTAATGCACTTAAGCTGAACCCACACTAAAGTGATCGAAACAATAAAAACCTTTGCCGTGAACTTTTCTCTATCAACATATTTTCTTTTTATCCAGTTACCCGCTCATATATTAAATTTCTTAATGGAATGAAAGTACCCTCAGCCGCTCATATTGAAGAAATTTAATCTATGAATAGTTTTAACAAAATATTCAAAAAAAATCTTTATTTCCGACGAATAGTTTTTTGGGAAAAAATATGAATGAAAACGCTTGGTGTCTCGGTTCAGCCTCATATTTAATATCAGATCGTTATTTGTAAAATTGTATATTTATGTAAGAAAGTGCATCATAAGCCCTTTTAAAGTTTTGAGGAATAATTGCTTATCTTATAATGAATCTTATACGTTTGGCTTCCACAATAGGGCACATGCAACTATTTCAGTTTGAATAAAACATCAGAAGGAAAAAACAGTATTATTCTTTCCTAAAGGTTCCAATACAAATATATATGGTCGAAAAAGTGATGCTAAATAATAAAAAAGCTAATATTCTCCATGACAAATCATTGCTTATCTGAAAGAGCATACGAAAGAACCTGGAATAAACTATAATTCAAGGGAATCGGAAGACTATCATTCAGTAAACTCCAGAATTTTGTATAGTGAAAGAAATGTAAAGCAGAAAGAAAGTTCATAAAATCTAATCAATTTAATAATATAATTAAAAATTGTGAGAAAATATAATAAAGTCAGTGATCCAGATGAAAGAATACAAACAAGCAGATCAATGAAAATAATTTATCTCTGACAGTAAATTCTTTTGAAATGGAAATATGTCAGAAAAACTTCAAGATCGAAATTATGCTCACAACCAAAGAAGATAATCGTACTGTATTGAAGAAAAGGTAGTAATAGATCAATGTATTTCTTAATACTTATAAAAAAAGGGAAAAAATAATCCTCATGTCAAAGATTGGTAATTAAATTAAAAGAATATAGTTTTGTGAGCAGCGTTAATAATGATCTCTGTTGGCCTTGGACTATAGTTTCGACTTGGTTATTTTGAGTTCACATGTTTAAGAATAGTTTCATCAAAGATGCTTTGTTTATAAGATCCTGATTGAAATTAAATATGCCGTAGCTGTTCACCATTTTGCATGGTATGGTATGCACACTAAGACATAGTAGGTGATGTCATAGTACATTGTAGGTAATGTCATCTACTGAAGATATGAAAATTCTTGGACTTTCTTTAAGTATTTCTAATGTTATTTTAATGCAAGGTCTTAGTGTAACTTAGCTTATGCAACTTTTTTCTCTCAAGTTGCCAAAAGCATTTTCGTACTGAGAACTAATGTTTCTTCTCAACGGAAGCTTTTCAAGTGCACAAATCCGAATTGTTAAAAGCATATCATTCAATAATTTCTTGTTTTGAAGTTCCATTGTCCCTCATACTGAGAAGAAGTGCATAAGCACTGGTGTTCAAGAAAACAGTCTAGTTTCAAATGAGTTTCTTTCATCCTATATCTGTCTTAACAGATATAGGATTAAATGCTCAGAATTAAATGCCAAGGATATCTTGTATTATTGTCACGATCTCTTTCTAGAATTGCTAATTTTAGAATGTGCCAGTATAGATCATTTTCTTTTAGAAAAAAAACTTTTATAATAAACTTTACAACATTCCTGTATTTTTAATTGAATAAATGCACAATTTCGTTCGAAAAAATAAAGTTTTTCATATAATTTCATTATTTTTTTATCTAGAAATCCTTTATTGCCTTGTTTCGTTGTCCAAGAATGACAATTGGTTACATTCGAGGATGAGAGTAATTAATCAATAATTGATAAAATCAAAGAATCTATAAAATATTTTTTTACATTTTGGAACTAATAAATATTGCAAAAGCAGCTCGATGCAGAAAACACCAAGATGATGCAATTGAAGGAAACACGATTTTTCGTCATTGTTTGAGAAACTATGGACCTGAAAGAATTCGAATTCAGTATCCTACATGACTAAAAACGCAGAGAGTTGTTAGGAGAGGAAATAACTGATTGAATGCATTTGAAAAAAAAATTCTTTCCTTAAGTACATACTTTTCTAACTTATGAAATGTCTATGAAAAAATGTCTTTTGCGCTAGAATGTTATTAATATAAAATTTATATATATATATATAAAATTAATTATTTATCATTTTGTGATATGTTCTTTAATATCTGTATACTAAGGAATATAATCAATAAAATATTAAAGTTAGAATTTGTACGTGCCATTAAGATTGATATGTACAATCACATCTCATGCAAGATGAAAAAAAAGCAACATATAAAAAATGTTACACATTAAAAACAAAATTAAAAAACATTAAAAACAAGATTAAAAACACGTTAAAAATAAAATTTAAAAAATTAAAATTAAATTAAAAAACACATTAAAAAGCATTTAAAATGTAATAAATTGCAAGATCAAAAACAGATTAGAAAATGATAATAATAAAACCAATCGTCAGCAATATTTTAAATAAGAAAAAAACATTTATAATCATGTTTTAAATACGCCTGTTCATAAAGTGTGTTAGCATTCAAATTTATATGTCGATTCCGTTGAAACTGTTTATTATTGTGAACTCAATTTTCGATTAGTTAATAATAACAACGTTAATATTAACTATATAGAATATGCTCTGTGGAAAATATGTTCAACCTATATCTATAGATTTTTTTTAATTTACTGGAATAGTACATTACAATATATTTTCTTGTGTGCGCTGGAATGCATATATATATTATTTCATCGAAAATAGCTTGTCTCTCTCGTGGAATGTTAAAGGCTCAAAAATGCAAAACAGATTATTTGTTGCTATCGTTGTTTACTTTTTACGGCTTTCTAATCCCAAAGCATTCTTAACATTTAAAGAAAGAAAAATGTAATTTGCATTAAAAAGTGCTCGCACTGAATTCCAGTTACAACAAATAAAATATGTCAAGGATTATCGTACCATAATTATTTAAGAGTATTGAGATGTGATTAATAAAGTCAACAGACAGAATCAACCAGCATATCTCATAGTTATAGCATATCTTAACAACCAGAAAAATGATTTGATGCATTACGAAACTTCCTTAGGCATATGGAAGATTTTCTAGTACCAATCATTTCTTCAGTAAGAAATCCCATGCATTGTTAAGTAAGGAAACGCTTAGAGAATACGGAATCAATTTTTGAGAGTGTTTCCTACCAAACCTATCATATGGACCAGTGTGAATTTGGGGAAGAGGGGAGGGGGAAGAGAAGACAAATTTCTTTTCTGTTGGCAAGTCGTGAAATTCAACAGCATTGAAGTATTTCCCCATTGGCAAATAACAATTGTCGAGACGGATTTCACTCATACTAAAATTTTACCATTCGGCTCCATCGCTGATAAGGGGGCTTTTGAACAATTTTGTATTTTTCCTTATTATTGAATGGTCAAATATTCTAGCTCAAATGCACAATTATACCATATATTTTTTAGTTTAACAGTGATATAAATAAATCAAACTTTATGAAATATAAAATGCAAAACAAAATCATGTTTCAAAATACAAAATTTGAATTAATTTTGCTCTATTGTTTATTTTGAAACCTACTCTAATGCTGAATGACTATAATGGTTACTGTGCATTATTATTTATTTGTATTGAAGTGTATTTTCGATATGGATAGGTTTCTAAAAAATCTTGACTAGTTAAAAATTAGAACGTTCAACCAGAAATACACTAAAGGAAGTTATTCCTTCTATCTTTACTCTTTGGAAA
>JAPMOR010028118.1:310347-330868 GCA_026543865.1 Argiope aurantia
AATATATATAGGGAGAGTGTGAACTAATAGTAGGAATTGAAAAAAGAAATAGTTAAGGTAGGTAGTCACCTGTGCAAATTATATGAAGCAAATATAATTTCATTTTATTTTTAAGTAATTTTAATTTTCTAAGTAAAAACTATAGAAAATGAATTTTAAACTTCTGTTAACTATACATGTTTAATTAAATTTTAAAGTGATCTAAAAGCTTATTTTGAAAGGCTCGAAACTGGTAATTTATCTACAAGGAAATTATGACAGTCGATTTTTTTTTAAAATTGAAACTATAGAAATAAATGCGTTTTAATTAAATTATCTAAAAGTTTATTCTGAAGCATTCTAAACTTCTATGAATCATCGTGATTTATTTTCTAGGAAGTTACGGTAGTCTAGAAACTTTTTTTCATATAAAAACTACTACGGAAAATGAATAAAAAATTTCAATTAAGTGATCTAGAAGTTTATTCTGAAACGTTCTTAATTGGTAATTAATTTATCTTCAATCAAGCTACAAAAGACGAGCTAATGGACTCGTCTGTTTACTCAAATTTGTCTATTTTTGCATCCAAGTTGATTCTCATTTATCACGTGGCTAACTTTCACGTAAGTCTGTACGTGCTTCCTGAAGCACGTACGTACAAGCGTTTGTGAAAGTTCGTGTTTCTAATCTAAATGCTTCCTGAAGCACGTAGATCTGGATATATCTGTGATTTCCTTCCATGCATCATGAAAGTTTTCTGCACTTTCTGCTCTCATGATTGGAATCTTAAGGGAGATTTTTACTCATTAATCAAGTACTCTATATGCACTAGATTTTGAATTTGATCAAACTGATAATAGAAAATTGTATTTCATACACGGACCTTGTTTCAGTAGTTTCGTGATTTGTAATAGTTAGCAGAAATTCTTCAGAACCAATTTAACAGTTGATTTATGATATGAATTCAACAGTTGAATTAATGACATATTTTATAGATAACATTATCTTAATGAAAAATTCCATTCGATGTAAGTTCATTTGATAAATTAAAGTTTTTAGATATGGACTGTAAACAGTAATATGTTATTCATTTGTTTCATGTTAATCCGATATCTAAAAATGAAACAAATTAAAATTCTAATATTTTATTATTTCATTATTTAAATTTTCGCAAATATTAAAAATTGAAGGAAAGTATAAAAACAATTGCGTTTTGCTCTAGTCGAGTAAAAAAAAAATAAAAGCAAAAAACAAAAGTACATTTTGTGTCCTTAAATATGATAAAAGGAAATTTCTTACTTTGGTTCTTTATGCCTTGATATTTGTATCCTTGATTTTTCAGCATGTTTCAATGTACATCTTGCTCTGCACTAATACGAATTTTTCTGCTTTTTATGAATTATTATTAAATTTCTTTTCCCTCTAATCTTATTACAACACTTTATTTTTTTATTTTTTTTCTCGAAACTTTATATCTTAAAATTCTTATGAATTTATTTACATTTATATATATTTTGAATAAGGATAACTCAGCTTCATCATGTTTTGAATATAAACCATTCCTTGAGTAGTATTTTTAAAATTGTATCAATGGTTTGATGTATATAGATATTTGACAATATATTTTCATATTGCATAAAAGATATCTGATTAACAGAATGTTTAGAAATCATTTATCGGTGCTCTGGAAACTCACATAAAGTCAAAAATATTTTATTTTATTGACTTATTCCTTGGAGACGGCCAGGCATTATGTGTACTGAGAATATGATTCTTGCCTTGATAGAGTTTCTCACAGTTGAATTATTAAGTCATAAGTTAAGTTTGACAGTTTACAGTTACAGTTACAGTTTGCAGTTGATTTATTAAGTTACGTTTTAAGTATCATAAAGTCTAATACTGATAGACAACAATTCTCTGTCAAGTCTTTAAGAAATCTCTAAGGCTCAACAGAAATGGCATGATAGTTTATTTTAAAGCATAGATAGTAAATATTTTATTATTTTATGACTCTCGCAGATTTTCGGAATGCTTCTGCCTGATTACGCAGTCTTGTTCAGCCTTTAGTAGTAGATGTTGAATTTTTAATATTCATATTCCATGTCAAATTTAAAACTAGCAACAACAAAGTGTATTTGCATAGATTCTAATGGACATTTTGATATGATTTGAAAAGGTACTGATATTTCGTAAAATTTCAAGATGATCATAAATTAACATCATCATTGCATTTGACACAGACATATTAATTTCGTTTTTGAAAAACGCTTAATTAGGGTAACAATATTTGAAGTTATTTCATAACTATTGAAAATTCTATTGAATTTTCAATTTAACAATTGAAAATTCTATTGATTATTATAAATATTTAGGAACAGCAACTTTTGTGGCAAGCTGTTTCGTACGGAATACCTGTTGTACACAATTCAATTAAATCTCAAGTGCTTAAATTGATATTCATGAATTACTCAGCAGGCGTGAAATTGTGAGAGGCTATAAGGCCTTGTTATTTTAACAGTCTTAGACTCTCTCGGTTAATTGTACTAATGAAAACTTTCAAATAGAATCAAATCCAATAATACTATTTCTTCATTAAAAAACATAATTATTACTCAACAATCGACAAATGATAATAAAACCGTGTTATTTTAATAATTTTAGACCTGTTCAGTTAGCTATACATATGGAAATGTTTTATGGAATTAAGTCCGATGATATTGTGGTGATATAAAAAGCAATTTTATAGGTATTTTTAATCTTCTGTTCCCTTCCGCGAAAATGATATTTCATTTTATAATTCCACAAATAGTGAACTTTCAACAATGGGAAAAAAGATCACAAGATTAAACATCTTATGAAACTATGAAATCGAATTGCACTTCCTTACAATATTGAAATATACTGTTTTAAATTGATAAAGTATTTCAAAAAGTAGGTGAAATGGGTTTTTTTTAATATTCCTGATAAGTTGCAATTTTTTTAACATAATTTTGTATAGAAATTGTATAGTAATATTTCGGATGTTATCATTGAAAAATTCAACATTTCGGTTCATTTCTAATTAATATTTCCAAAACATCGTACCGAAGGATACATTATTACTTTGCAGTGTTTATTTGTATCAAAATAAATAACTGAAATAGATATATCCCTTAGTGAGTCAAAAGACATACTTGCGCACATACATTCTCATTTATATCTGCTAATAATGAAGATCAGTATGTGTGTGTCTGTGCGCGTCTTGGCGTTCTACAAACCAGATACCCACGCTTACAGCTCCCACATTTAGTACATAATAAATTGCAGATTGGAAATTTACATTGAATAAAATTTATTTTAAAATGTCAATTAATTAAAAATTAAAATTTTAATTTCAGCGTTTTCCCACAATACCTTCTTAATACATTATGATACAAAAATAAAATATGAAATAACGAAAAATTCCTTTAATTTTAATATTTATAAAAATATCGTACAATTTTTTTCATAATGGCATGAAAATTATACAATTTCTGAAATACTAAATGTTTTAGGGTATTCATTAGTTACTTTGATGATTCCAAAGCTTTCACTTTATGAATTTAGAAAGTTTGATTTCCAAGAAATTTTTATGAGTAAATTTTTGAACAATGATACTTTTGACAGATTTGACTTCTTCTAAATAGGAAATTGCAGCCTTTTACAAAGAAGAATAAAAAAAGTTGAAATTTAACTGTTTTAAATATGCCCTTCACTACAAACCTTCCATATTCATCAAAATGCGTTTAAATAATCCTTAGAGCGTGTTACCATTTGAAATAATATAACTTTTTTTTTATCAATCCACGCAAATAAAAAGAAACAATTTTGACTCGGGTGGCACGTCAAAACCCTATATAATACCTCGTTTTATAAAAAAAATGTATAATCAGTATTATTGTCTTAAAGAAATGAGATATATTAGTAAAGAATTTTCTCTTAATCTAGTGGACGTGATTCTTCATATTTAACAAATAAACCATTTAAGCTGCGAACAAATCTGTACACGAAGTACTATAGTGTACAACTCGTCAAACTAAAGCAAAAGTTAAAGTGAATAGCTCTATATCTTAATGATTGGTATCTGCCGCTTAAATACTTTCCAATCATATTTCCAGAAAATTAAGGCACAAGGAAAAGCCGACAGTCTGAAATCAAAACTTTTGTGATGAACGGATAAAATCTTCGACAATTCTCTACAACCTAAAGCAATCTTCTAATAGTGAAATCGTGTGTTCCGATTCATACGCTGTGTATGTCAGTCTCATTTTACTAAAATGAATTGGTAGAATACTACTAATACTAGGAAGGAATTAGGATCGGCTACTCGTTCATTACACAAAAGAACATTTCTAGAATAAATAATTCAATAACCGAAGCAGTTAGATCATTTTGAAAAACCAAAGCACTTATATAGGACTACTAAGAAAATTTGTATGATTAAAATAATAATGTGTGATATAACGGACCAGTTAGAATTAGTTACATAAAATAACTTTAAAAGTATACCCCCTTACTTTTAAAAAGATTAAAAGATGCTGGCTCTTAGATCTAAAAAACTTCTACTAGTATTACAAAACTATTTTATTAGTGTTTATTAAAAAAACCCAATATAGTTAGATTTTTTACAAGTACTCACCTTGAGCTTAAAAGTTTCTAGAGTGACTTCTAGAAAACTGGTATACATGATATTAAATTCCTTAACCACCATTACGCTTGTTTTACTTGCTGAATGCACGTGTCTAATTCATCTAGTTTATTGAAAATTTAGAAGAATTGATAAATAATCCAATTTGTAAGTTCATCAAGTTAAGTTCATAAGATAGGTAAGTAATAATATGCTATTATAAGAAAGAGAAGAAGCCTAAATCAGTTTTAAAATTCTTATGCAAACAAATATATATAAGAATGAAAGAAAAATATCCGAGTTCCTTAGGACTAGATACAAATTAATAAAAAATGTAAATGCCTGCAATTTAATAGAAAATATTTTTTTTATATGTTTCTGATTTCACATTCAGAAAAACTAAGAAATTGCCACATCGAATGAATTAAATTTAATTTACTCTATGTGATATGACATTGAGAGAAGAAATTTCCACCAATCTCATCTCGAAAGTGTTTGATAATCAGAAAGCATAGTCAGAGGGAAAACATCATCTCCATGGGATTGGAAAACGAAACAACATTGATGAGTATTATACAAATAATGTCCATCGAAAATGAAGCATTCATTTTAAACCATTAACTATTCTACAAATAGTTTAATCATTATAAAAATGGGCCGATAAGAAATGATTTGCAAGTCATTATGAAATTCTTTTTACTAGTCGAATTTATATGATTTAATAAATATCTATTGTCTCAAACTAATCAGTCCTTTTCATTGAGGTATTTGTATCTTCGATGTTTAAAGAAAATTTGAAACTTCATTACAAAACATTCTTCATTGCAATTACAAAAATGTGATTATATTTAACGAGTTCTGAATCATTAAACATACATTTAATTTAAAACTTTATAATTAAGATGTAAAACAATCATTATTTAATTTATTCATTTAATTTTATAATTAACTTGCTTACTGATTGCGGCAGAATTTTACCAAAAGTTGCCGCTTTTGCAGTCATAAAAAGCTAATATGTGTTTTCAGATTATTTTTACTTAGTTCAAATTGCAGTACTATTTTGAAGAGATTATTTTCAAATATTCTTTCGGGAAATAAATCAATTAAATATTTATATATAAAATGCAACTATGATCTATAAAAACGTTACATTGGCGTCTTAGAAATTTCCCAAAATTCTTTTCGAATTTTAATAAAGCATAATTAATTTTAATGCTTAAAATATCATGAATTTTTCACAGTTAAGGAGATAAAATTTTCTTTTTCAATTCGTGGTTATTCGTATTTATTTATGATGATATATGCTTTCATTTCTAACATCATTATATTTTCTTTAAAAATAATTTTCTTTCATTTAATAAATTATATATTTATTGAAGTTATCATTTAATTTAAACTTTCATGAACATTACAATCATTTAATGATTTAATTACATATGTTTTTATTTCTAGCGAATTAAAATATTTTGATTGGATTTTTTATTAGTTTCCATGTTTTCTTCTTCTTTCATTTATTGATATATAACTAAATGCAAATTACATTCTAAACTATAAAATTAACTTCAAAATTTGCTTCCAAATTGAAAAAAAAATATTTTCAAATGTTCTGATTTAATTGAAAAATCTCTTAAACAATTTATGTCTTAATTTATTTCTTATTAATCTGTTACAAGTAGATCATGAGCATTATAATTAACGTAAGTTATTTAATTTCCATTTTTTAATAAATTTGAATTAAAAAAACTGAAAATTGTGTAATAATCACGATATTAAAGGAATTCTGGAGAAATTCTAATTAAAATTTTAAAGTTCTTAAAGCGAGAGAAACAATGAAAAGAACTGAAAGAAAAGATATTTTTACTAATAATTATTTATTTTAATTTGGGTGTAAATTAATAATTGCAATTTCAGCAATCTTTATGTAAAAAGAACTCTATAGCTAATGGTATTTTTTTCGACAAATGTTACTTATTTTATTGTATTATATTTAAAGTGCGAGAGATGTCGGAAATAATATATTTACAATATTATTTTATAAAAATACCACAAATCTGTAAAATATCATCGATAAATAATAATTGGAGTATCACAAAATGTTGCTGATTTTGCCAATAATTATATTTTGAGTCTCAAAATTATACTAAATCTTCTATCTTATTTCTGTTCTTTGCATAAAAACCATAGGTTTTAAATCCTCAAGTTATAATTCAAACAATTACATAAAGCAATTTATATTAATATGCATTTATATTAATATTAAATATGCATTTTTTTCTTAATTATCTCATATAAATAAAATATGCATTTTTTTCTTAATTAACTCATATATATTAAATATGCATCTTTTTTCTTAATTAACTCATATGCATTAAATATACATTTTCTCAACTAAACATTACATTTCATTAGCAGAAAATTAATTCTGCTAAATGCATACCGTCTTTCCAAAAGCATCCGAAAGTAGTCTTTATAAATTAACGGACATCTTAGGATTTCTGAAGGTATAAATTGTTGGCGTATTAATTCAGATCAAATTATTCATTCATATTCTTTTTTTTTCTATTGTTTGAATAAAATTGAGCTGTTAGTTATTTTGCTTGACTTTATAAATTAACCTGAATAATATATTATGATTATATCTCAAATATAATTATATAAATTTGTAGTTTTTCTAAAAAAAAAAAATCAGAAATTTTGGCGAGATAGTTTCTTTTGCCAAACTATGATATTTATTTCAGATTCCGATAAAGCAGATTTAAATAAAAGAAATCCTACGACAATTAGAAACTTTCAAGGTAAAAATAAAATCGGATCATTTGTGATGTGAAAAAACATGATATACGTTAATAAATAATTCATAATATTATGATACATTTTATTTAAATCCAGTTCGAAGCTAGATAAATCAAAAATATCAGCAAACTGGCAAGATGGCGATATTAATTATTAACAAATTTAATAAATTTAGTCTTTTTTAGATAATTTAATAAATTTAGTCTTTATTAGAATTTCCATTTTGGATAAACTTTTTGTAAATATAATCAATATTATTTTGCTATTTTAAAAATGATAACACAAAGTATCAACTTTTTCTAATACTGGTTTCAAATGGTGTTGACCTCGGGAATCCATGGAAATGCCAATAAAGGTTGAATCTATTTTCATCCTTAGAAAGTATGATAGAACAGAAAATATAATAACAGCAAATAGTATGAGCAACAGTAATTAAATAAATATGGTCAAACATGATTTATGTTATAATATTTTTACTGAACTTTAATCACTAAGTCCGTAAAGTCAATGGGTTCGCTTGTAATGGGTGTATGGTGTAACATATTAAACAGGCCTCTGTAACAAACGAAGACTTTTATTAACACGAAGATACGAATACACAGACGACAAATACACAACCGAGACGAACCCACACAAGCAATGCACAGCAGCCCATGATCATTAAAAGCCAACAACAACCATAGTATACAAAGCAGCCAGACAGAACTCAGCAGGAGAAGGGAACCTATGTAGCAATCCTCTACGGTCTCTCCTAAAGTCAGCAATTCTCCTTGTTTTAGTTATATCAAACTATCTACTCACTACTACACGACTGTCTAATCCATATGCGGTTTGATGCTGCTTCTATAATAAACTCCAGGATTTCGCGCACAGCTCAATTCACCAATCGCTTAAGCTCCACTGAACTCTTGTGCCTCGCTGGACTGATACAACTAATTCGCCATTGACTCGCTATGCGACTCTAAAACTCTGAACGATTTTCTTCGGCTTGGATTCCTGGTCTTTCATAGTTTTCGGAGCAGGGCAGGGAATGTTCTGCAACAATCAAGCATATCTTGTCTCCTATTGGTCCTATCACCATAATTTTTATAGATACTACTACTAAAACTAAAACTACGTAAAGCCTTTATTTTCAAAGAAACATTTTATATTCAATGTCATTAAATTGGATGTAATTGAAGGAGATTCAATTCATTCTTAAATGAAAAGTGTTAAGTCATCATCGCTAATAAAATTTCGAATTTCTTCCGCATTAAGCAACTGTTGTTCGTACTAAGAAAATATTTCTTTTGCTTTGTAATAAAGTGATTACTTTTTGATTTTATGTTTTTGCGTCCCCCATTTTCATGTGAATTTCTTATCAAATTTATCGATAAGGAATTCAATTAATAATGTAATACAATTTTGACTAATTTATTAACATTATTTACTCATTATTTTATTTTTAAATTATTTTTACGCTAGAGAAACAGTAACAGTAAATGTAGTAACAGTAAATGCTATCTAAATTAACTCTTATAAATTTATTCTAATTTTGTTTGAATAATTTAACTGATTTTTTTGGGATTTTATAATTTAGATAATAATTATAAACTATTTAATACTATCTTTTTTTTTGTTAAAAAATTTTGGATCTGAAAGAACACAATACCCATACTTTTTGAAATTTGTAATCAATTTATTATTCATGTTTTAAAATTTAATGTTTCCAATATTTAATACAGAATAGTGAAAGGAATAATGACCAAGGCTATATATCTGTCAAATGTTGATATATCGAAACGTAAGAGTAATAAAATTTATCTTCTCTTCCCAAAATACAGAGCTATAAAACTGTTGCTTTCCATAAACCTATCGCGGTTTCTTTACTTTCATGTGATGCCTGGGCGTAGGGTGCATCGAATTTGACTTCAGTTGCTAGCAAAGTTTTATTCTCCTTTCTTTTTCTATAATAACTCTTAATATTTCGTCAATTACTTTTTCAAATATGTGTAGGCCACATTTGTTTAAAAGTTTTTATAAGTAAAATTACAAACAGAGAGAAATTTAAATATAAAATGTGCAACTCGATTTTGATCAACTGCATTGCCTCTTATCTGGAATATTGCATAAAGTTACTGCAGATATGTCTCGCCATAGAATAATCTTAGGTTTGGTTTGAAATAAGCAGTCAACATTTATTTTTAAGAGCTTGAGTATAAAAGGGTGGCAATTTCTATGAATGAAGATAT
Organism: Argiope aurantia; assembly: GCA_026543865.1. Taxonomy (NCBI): domain Eukaryota; kingdom Metazoa; phylum Arthropoda; class Arachnida; order Araneae; family Araneidae; genus Argiope; species Argiope aurantia. The sequence continues at coordinate 319,997 of JAPMOR010028118.1, forward strand.
ACGTCAGCATGACCAAATATTGAAAATAGTTTCAATATAAAAGTTACAGATATTTCCAAGCTGTTACTTTCAGTAATTACTGATCTAAAACTAACTAAAACTAAAATAAATTTCGGATTTCAGTTGGCAACAATAACACACATGTCATTATTTTTTTTCGTTAGAATAGTTGTTGCAATAACTATTTTTTTTCTTTTGTAAATAGTTTGTCTTGTAAATCTGTTTTAATTAGAATACGATCTTCATGCTTTTTTAATTTCATTCCTTACCGATTTCTAAATTATTTTTAAATCTTTATTATATAATCCGCTTTTTATTGGGCAATGAATTTGACAAATTGGCAATATACAGAAAATGGCAAGTTTATTCTTTCAAGTGCAGTATTGTTCAGTATTCATTTGTACCTAAATATTTTGAATTGATATTGAAAATTTTAGTTTCATACTGCACTTAGATTGACTGACAACACAATAATATGTTCATATGTTAATAATGTGTCCATATGTTAATAATGTGTTCATATGTTAATAATGTGTTCATATTCTAATGCGTTATCGAAAACACTTTATAAGGAGATCTAAGATTCATTCTAGTTTGTCAAAAGTGAAAATTGTGTAGTTTTAAATTATTTTAGATAGTGAGGAGTGAGACACAATGTGATAAAAAAGTTTGTTTGTTGATGATTCTAATTCATCAAAAAGTCTTGTTTTTAAACTTTATTTGGATGACTTATTCATTTAAATAAAAAAAGATATAAATCTCTGGAACCTTCTCCTACTTTAGAAGCAAACAAACTAACAAACAGAACAACATCAATAAATCTGGCAAGTAGGTACAATACTTAACAAAATATATATTATTGAGAGTTATCCTAAATATCCTATCTCTGTAATGTTATCTCAGAATTCAAAAACTCTATTCACTTTCAAACTATTGAATTCATCTCTCTCTCTCTCTCTCTCTCTCTAAGCGAAATATATATTTGAAGAGAAAAATACTTACTTCTCACTCACTTTATCTTAAATAAATATTTACGCTTCCTATTTCTTATCAAACATCTTTTTCTGATAGTGTCCACACAGAGCATGAAATATTTATATATATCTATCGATATACTATCAAATTTCGCCAGGTACTTCTAGAACTTTATGGAACTCAATAAAAATGCAGTCTGGCAATGGATGAAACCTATTGATTTTGTTGGTGTAAATATCCATATTTTCAGGTTATTTGTTTTGAAAAAAAATTATCGCTGCAATGTATTGAATGGAACATATCTGAAATGTTTAATAAATAGAAAATTTAATACGCACTTGAAAATATTTCGGTTCTTGTATTATGCCTCACAAAAAATTATAATTAAAAGTTTATGCTTGAATTCCATAACAGAATCGATTTCATATTAGTCACATTTATATTTTCACTCCTAATATTCTTAAATTTAATGTTTATATTTATGTTGCTTATGTGTTTTAAAGAAATTAGAAAATTTTCACAGACGAATTTTAGATGCATAAATCTATTTTTTTTCAATGTTTAATGTTATTTGTTTACTTCAAAACAATCTGGGATTTTTTACAGAAAATATTTTAGATGCAAAAGTATTTTATTTTTTTTTATAATTTTTACCTTAAACGTTAATGGAACTCAATAACAAAAACATTAAAAAATATTTATATATTTTTTGAAGGATTTGTAAATAGAATTTAAAGATTTATAAGCAAATATTTACAAAGTATGTCTTTATTCAAAAGACAGAAAATAAAGGTTAATTTGATTTTTAAATTTTCCATATACTTTTTTAAGCTCCCCTAAATTTTTAAAAATTAATATTATTTATTTATATTATTTAAGAATAAGAGATTTTTGCCTTTAAATATATAATTTATTTTAATATTAAGACTTATACATTTTCTTTCATATCAAATAATATTTTTTTCCAAACTTACTGGTTTCAATTTTTTGCATATATTCATTCTAAAACTGCGTTCTCGAGTACAAATTCTCATCCCAATTTTTGTTACAAACTTATTAGAGTAGTTGTTAAAAAACTAAAATAAACAAATATAATCTTTTCTTTTACCTCTATGGTTCTGAAAGCTCCTTCTTTTTTATTATTTAAAGCGATCCGTCTTTTTATTATTTACAAATGCCCTTTAATAGAAAATTCCGTAATTTCCAAGTCATTAAAAAATAATCATAACAGTTTTTTTTCTGAAATACAATCTCTAATATTAACTGATCTTTGAAAGCAAACTAGAAATATAAAGGAAATACTAGAATTATGAAGATTCTAACTGTACAATTTTTAATGCTTTATAAAATATTTCTGAATGCAAGTATTTAATTTTTAGTATGTAAATCTTAACCATTAACTTTTATACATAAAGGCATTAACATTATAGGCTTATAAGAAAAAAGTACCCTTCAAAGTTCACTAAATTATTATTCATTTTAATAATGTAAAGCTGGTTTTAAGTATTGCTTATTTTTTATTACAGCATCACACATCCTTAATTGTTTTAGAACATTTTAAATAACTTCAAATTTTAAGAGAAAAAGTTCCAAGTTCGAGGTAGTAAGCGAATTTCTTTAATTTTTTAATGATTGTCTTATATAATATGGCTGAATAATGTAGAAATGAAATGCCGCTCTTGCCTTATTTGCAATGAAATGGTTGATTAATTTATTAAAAAATTAAAAATAATGAAAATTAATATTTAAGTAATTAGAGACAATGAAATGAAAAAAGCATCTTGCACCTTTTCAATCTGTAGATTTAGGACAAAAGGGTTTAAGTCGAATACATAAATTTAATATTTATTTCACGAATCTGGGTTTATCAATATTTGAATTCCCTGGAAAAAATTTAAAATGATGTAAATATTCAAAGATTGGAGACGGTTTACATTATTCATTAACTTACATTATAATTAAAAATATTTCGATTTTTTTTCAATTAGTTTTAAGTGAAATATCAAAAAGATCCAATTGGATAAATGTTAATTAAAAACTTAACCAAGCTATTTCAAAATGGCTTTTAATAATATATTTTGTTTTCATTGAAATGACTAGTTACATTTTGTTGGAGTGTGCATGAAAAATGAGTTTTTCTATTCCTTTTAAAAACTGATGTTTGTATAAGTTTCAGGTTATTTACTGAAGTATGTTAAATAAGTAAACTACTAAGCGTAAAAAACATTAATATAACTGATACAAAATGTATTTTCTTTAAAATAAAAAGTGTTGAGCATGATGTGTGAGTATGAAGTCATTTAATTTTCTTTACAATTCCTTCAGACACAATTCAGTGTTCGAATGCAAACTTTAAACATTAATGATGGTAATGAGGTATTATATTTTCTGCTAAAAATCTCTTTAAAATTATGATAAAATAATTTATTTTATGTTCAGACTTATTCTGGTTCTTGTGTTTTCTTCTATTTAAACGATCATGTATGATAATTTGATTTGATTTCAAACAGTAAATGCAATAAGTGCATTCAATACAATTAATTCTTTCTTTTTAGCAAAAAAGCATTTTCATATATTAAAGAAAATAAATATTTTTGATATTTAAATAAGCATTGAAACTGTGCGATTATATTTTAATTTTTGAGACAGAAATAACTTCGTCACATTTTATACAATATTATATCTTTAAAATTAATCGTCCATTTTACATAGAATCAACTAGTTTAAGGGATTTTTTTCATGTCTTTTTAATCATTTTCAGAATTTACTCAAATTTTCTGATTTAATAGAATCATTTTACAGAAGACTATTAATAAATTTTATTTTAAAATCTACAATCTTTCTTCGGGTATTTAAAGAAAAAATTTAAATGATGCAAACTTTTTGTGCCTTGATTTTAAATGATTGATCACTTGATTTTAAATGAAATTATCTTATCAGAAACTAAAAGATGTAACAATATTTTCTGAAATAACTTTAAACTTTTGGCTGTGTAATTCTTTAAAATCACTATTTAGATGCGATGTTTGCAAATATGTTTAACTATTTTTCAAAGAAAGTGAACTATATGTTACACGGTGATAATATAATATAATAAAAATCTATAATCGAAAACCAAACGCTATAAACTGCGAAAAACGCATGATGCAACAGAAAATGAACTAAATGCCAACCCTTGGAAATCGCGAGATACGCAACTGGAGGGTTAATATGATATACAAACAAAATGCTTAGCAAATACATTTCTGAACTCTTTCTAATACTATGCGAGTGCATTTATTTATCAAATTTATTTTTAATAAAATGTCTATCATAAGCTAATTTACTAAATTCAAAAGTCAAAACAAATTGTGCAAACATTTTAAAATGTGGAGATTAAATACAAATTTTTAAAATATCTTTAAGCTCAACCGATTTTTTTCTTATTAAATCAATATCTATCCTAAAGAATATTTTAATGCAAGTCAATAAAAGTTCAATAAACTTTGTAGTATTTCCTTTATTATTTAGTTAATGGATTATTTGGTGTTCAGATTTTCCTCCCTTTTTAAATAAATTTTTCTATAAGTACATTCATTAGTGAATTATTTGTTTCCAGCAAAGCAAAATAAAAGTTAATTATCTGCAAAATTCGATGGTTTTTTCTTCTTGTATCGCTCATTAACTGTTAAGAATCTAAACTTTCATTACCTCAAACGTTAATCAATAATTTTTTATCAGAAATGCGATGACTCAAACAGTGTAAAAGCAATTTTCGTTTGTTAAGAACTAATCAATACTGTTTAGTTATGAATAGCAAGACCTTATCTTCTATGCTTTTTCCCCTTCAATACGATATATGATGTAGGCGATAAGGAAATTGAAAATTAGTTTGTTATCTTTTGTTAAAAAGACGAATTTCTATTTTCACTTTCATAAAAAAACAACATGTTGAATAATTCCAAATTCTTTTTCTTCTTTTCAATCCATCTAAAATAATTTCTGTCTTAAATTCTTTTTTAATTTAACTATTATTACACAGTTTTGTTGAGGAAAGAAATTTAAATGAGCCATTTAAAAAGAACTCATATCGTGCAGATGTGTTTCTTTCTGCGGGTATATCGAATCTTTTTTGAAAAGAATATTCAGAGAAAAAATCTGAAATTTGAGACAGTTATAATAATTAAATTAGAACTATTTTGTTTATAGAAAGAGAAATACAATAGTTCTTCAGTAATTCCTCAGATATTAGACCAGACAAATATCATACTAACGAAAAAGTAGAAATAAAGGTTCATTTGAAAAAAACAGAAAGCAAAATCCGTGTTTATCACAAAAACTTATACAAAATATAATAAATTCTACCAAAGAAGTACACTATGCTTAATAAATGTTAAAAAGTTCAAAAGTAACTTATTGTTAGATTTGCACAAAATTATCTGATATTTAAATGTAGAGGCATATTTTTTATGCACATTTCATAATTCTTTTTTTGAAAAAATGGATTATCGGAAAAGACTGAATAGGCAAAAACAAAGATTATGGAAAGATTATTGAATTAAAAATCTCGGAAGGATGTTTTTTATTCAGCACATATGCACTTAAGTACATTCTCTTAAATTTTTTTAGCGTCTATTTTTGGATACTGCGATGAAATGTGTCATTGCATTGTAATATCCAAGCATTTTTACAAAAGTTCATGGAACGTTTTCCTCATAAAGAGCTTAATTTAATTCTCTTATATTTTTTCGATAACATCCATTAAATCTTTCTTTATATTTATGGAGATAAAACTATTATAAAAATTGGCAATCCTTCACTCTTAATCTTCACCATGTACTTTCTTGATACGATGTTATTTAATAATCACACATCAGTGAATTAAATTGTTTAGTTTCTTTTCACCAAATGGGGTTAGAAATTTAACATAGATCCATACATTTTTTACCAGAACGGCATGGTGAATGCCATTTATCGTTTTTCTTTAATTTCTATTTAGTTATCTGTTTAATAATATAAGTATAAACATATAGGAACCTCTTTAGTCCAGTATTTGATCTAGGCCAAGTCTTTATCTAGTCCAATATTTTACATAGAGCTATAGTTTTGATAATAGAAATTTACGCTAAATTACATTTAACAATTTTTTTAGATTTTTTTAACATGCTTTTAGCAAATACTAACATCATTCCAGAAATAGTGATTTCAGGCTTAGGAAAGTGGAAAATGTAGAATTCATAAATATCTGGAGACTGTTTACCTTTGCATACTTCGCATATGATAAAGAATAAAGTGTTTGAATGAAGAATAAAATAAAAAAAAAGTTTCCGAGATGAATTTGAATGAATTAGTTTCTATTTTATTTAATTTTTTTTATTTATTTGATACTAGGCAAAAATCAAAAAGATGCTGCTTGCTTTGATAATTTTGTAATTTTTCAAAAGCAAGACAGCCACATGAGACGTCAAACTGAAGCAGAATTTGTTTTACTAATAACACATTTAATTATCTATCTTCATATATACTTATTTAGATACACAATACTAATAAATGAGTGATGAGACTCATAGCTTATTACAATATCATTACGCTAGGGTAGAGATCGCTGTCTTATTGTGAATTTCAGATTACCAATCACTGAGACCTCCATAAATGTCTTCCTTAAAATGGTTATATTTTGAGCACAGTGAGTCTAATTTCACTAGCAAAAATCCTGTAGGCATGAAGATGCATGTTTTCAGAATATACGACAGTAAACATTATTGTCACGTAGGTACTCTAGTGTCGAATTCATTGACACACACAAGAAGTAGAGCGAAACCAATTTATTAACTCAACTTTGAACTCAGAACGCAATGACTGACAGATCTTCTGCTTTTATACTAGCAGGGAAAGTTCTAAAATACTTTTCTGGAGACAGTAAGAGAAGTCCAGAACACTTATCTGGTAAACTAAAGAAAGTTGCAGAACCTTCTGGAACATGAAATGAAGGAAAACATAAAATTAAGGAATTAAATATTCACAAAAACTACGAATCGCATTGTTTTTAGCGGGATTCGAAATTGCGATCTCTTGATTACGAAACCTGTGCCATGACCATTCGGCCATGGAAAGTCGAAGGAGGCATTTCATTCGGTATCTCCTTCTTTGGTTGAAAAAAGCATTATTTGTAATATTGGGGAAGTAAAATGCACCAAATAACTTCGCTCCGGAGTTGCTTGTGGAAGTTCAGTCCCGGAAACAGTCACAACAAATAATGAAATTGAAGACATTTGATAATATCCAAATCACTGTTTTTCCACATGTTTCTTTAAATTCCTCCAAGAGATTTATCATCTGTGGAGAATTGTTTAATGTGGAAGAGGAAGAAATCCTAAAAGAATTGAAAAGCCAAGGGATGATTCATGTAAGACGTATATCAATACGAAGAGATGGCGAACTCCATAAGACAAAGCATTTGATTCTGACATTTGGTTACAAAAACTGCCGGAGTATATTAAAGCAGGCTATGTGCGTCTTCCAGTAAGACCGTATATCCCCAGTCCAGTTCATTGTTTCAAATGCCAAAGTTTTGAGCATTCTAAAACTTCTTGCCGAAGGATACTGACCTGCTCCCGTTGCGCAGATATCGGTCATGAGAGTGCTCAATGCACCTCAGTAGAAAAGTGTGTAAACTGTAAAGGTGCACACACCTCATATTCCAGAAATTGCCCAGCGTGGTTACTTGAAAAAGAAGTATACAGTACAAATATATATATATATATATATATATATACTGATGTCATACGCCGCAGAGCGCAAACGTGTGAAATCCCAAAACCCTACAGGCACCAGTTGTGCTTCCATAGCTCAGAAAAAAGATCAGCAGTCAAAATCTTTTGATACATCCAATAATTCTTTGGCTTTAGATAAATCAATTACAATTCCCGAAATACACTCTAATTCTAATTCACCGAAATTGTTTGCTACTCAGAATAAAAATGTATCCGTTACCATCTGTGATATTGCGCCAGTTGTACAGGATTTGATTGATTTTCAGTTAGTCACAAAGAAAAAGGAATTAAAAAAACACTGAAGTCCTCAGTTGAAAACCAAAATGAATCAAAGTCAGAAAAATCCAAATTTTGAGTAATCTCGCTTTTGCAAGTTTCGACTTCTGCTCCTATACTGGTAAGCAAATATTCTGTTTCAACACATATGGCAAATCATTTCAAAGCTATACATGAAACTAATTCTTTGCCAACTTCCTAGATTTCTGAACACATATCTATGGACGGCAATTCCAGCAACAAAAGTGAGAATGATATTGGGTAGTCTATGGCTGAAGACACTATAGATTATGATCCAAACGAAACTATTGAAGAAACTTCCCCTGTTGTTGACCCGCAAGAACAATCAACATTAAGCTTTAAAATCCTTATTTCAACCGATGATCTTATTGTTAAAGAAAAATTAAAAAACAACTCATTTCATTTGATTAATTTTAAAACCTTTCATCCTAAAGCAATTAGTACCACTGTGCGTGACAAGTACACAAAAAAATATTGTGTCAAATAATTGCAAGGAATTTCAATGCCCAATTTTTATATTTTTTGTCTTTTAATATTTAAATATTTTCAACAATTTCTTGAATTTATTTTATCTTGACATCTTACTTTCCATATAGTTCTCCACATTTTAAAATTTTTCATTTATAAGATTAATCTTTTATTCATAGATTTCCATTTTTACCATTTGATTGGCGCAGTTTAGTCAAACCTGGCTGTTGTGCCATTAAACCTCAACCCACCAACCATAACTTAAAACTATTTGTAAATCGAGAGATTTGTAGTATGCCTATTCGCTATAACTTCCTTTAATGTATATAAGTAAACATATTAGCATTTTCGACTCTAAAATTTAAAAAAAATGCAAAGCAAGTTATCAGTTTCAGGGAAGAAAGTAAGGTCTGAAACGAAATCTTCTCCAATTTCCTTTGCATAGAAATTCACGTAAAAAACATAATAAGCCAGAAGTAAGTATTCTCAGATAGAAAAATTAATATTAAGAAACAAATTCTGAATTTTCTGAGAAAAAAATAACATTTTTAATGAAAAAATATCAATGAATGATTTCAAGCAAGCAAAAGTAAAATTGTATCAGGTTTTGCATTTTTTTATGTTATGGTTTCTACTCTCATTAATTATTAAAGTGAACATTTATCAAAGGAATTTAAATTAATAAAAATAATACTTTTAATAAAATTTTAAAACTAATGAATGTATTCAGATAAAATGGAGCTAGAGTTTTTGAGCTACCATTCCAAAAATACGTAGTATTTGGGTAGCTAAATGAACCCTTAAATAGCTTAACACTAAAATCACAAACGAATACTAATTTATATCTAGAAGTTGAAGCTCCTAAAAATGGGATAATGTCCAAGAGTTAAATAAATAATAATATCTTTGAATTAAAAAAAAACTAAAGCAATAAATTCAATCAATGAAAATAAAATGTAATTATTCATTTCGTAAATTTTTTTCTATCAATGAACTCTTCTTAATCAACTCCTTCCCTGACAAGAGTACAGCGAAAAAAATAAATATTTTTTTCCAAAACAAAATATAAACTCATCTCTTTCGGTCAATGAATACCATCAACAAATTTGGAATCCAACAAACTAAATGATATCTGAATTTCTCAAGAGAATTGAAAAAAAAAATATTTTCTTTCAATCATAATTTTTTATTCTGTAATAAAACAATGCTATATTGAGCAGAAAAACTGATTTTCGAGGTGAAAAGAAAAAATGTTTCATTGAATAAAATCAAATTAATTCTTCCTTCATGATGGTAAATAAGTGAAATACCTTGTAATATTGAATCTATAAGGAATGCTAAAACTAAAAAAAAAAAAAATTGCCTTATAAATTTCGTCTTCTTCTGAATCACCAGAAATATAAAGAAAAAATCTGTTCCTTTTAGCTAAATTGGGAAATATTATTAAGTGCAAGTCAGAAAAGATTTTCAGAATGAAATGGTCTCGCAAATCAAGGAGGAAATTTTTTCTCTCATTTTTTTTTTTTTACTCAAAGTTTTATTTCTTTCTTCAACTCTGAGAACAGTAAATTTATTATGCAATTTCTGAAAACCATGATAATTCGAGTTACGTATTTCCTCCAAATTCTAATTCTTAAACACTGCCAGTAAATAATCATGTGGATTGAACAGAATATTTATTATTTCAAAGGAGGTTTGATATCTATCAATATGAATTTTAGAAACAATTTACCTTGGAATTTATGTATACATGCATTTACACTGTTAATTAATTAAGTATTAATTTTGACGAATTCAAAAATATAATTTTATGTTTAGTAAATATAAACCATTGAAAGAAAAAAAACAGTATAAATAAAATATTAATGAGTGTTGGGAAGAAGGTCATAAAATGCACTGAAATAGTGCATGTATAATAAATAATATAATAATAATCAATATAATATAATAATCTCAATAAATGTGAAGAAATTAATTATATTACTTGTTTATGTATATGCAACAATCATTTTTCTAATTTGAAATCTTTGTTTTATGTCATTTTTTTATTTGATCGAAAACATGCTTGTTACTTAAATAGTTTTAAAATGTGGTTTCTTTTTCAAAATATAAATAACCAACAAAATAGAAAGAAAAAAGGATAATGTAACAACACCTATCTAACAATATAATTATAATTTAATAATCACTAACAATATAATTCGAATTTAATAATGAAAATGTCTCAAAAATATATAGCACCGAACAAGATTAGTTAAATACTAAGTTTATGGAGAATTTTTTTCTTTAAATTTATTAGTCACTTTAGGACATATTTATGATAAAAATATTTTCTGCAATGTAATGCGAATTTAAAATGTTACATTAGAAAAATATTTTC